>JAUMGV010000056.1:39865-91041 GCA_032432875.1 Phytophthora meadii | reverse complement strand
TACGACTTTTTCTCCTCTGCTCAGCTCCCCTTCTCTTTTGGGCGATTCTTCCGTTCCACTTCTCATTAAACAACTGGGATCTGGAGAAGCAACCACACAAGAAACCGAGCTAGCTCTCCTCCATCTCATCGGCAAGTGTGTCTCCAACAGCATCCGGGTGCAAGTGTACAAGGCCATGGGAATCCCAGTGCTCCGGGACGTTGTCCGCGGCAGTAAGAGTTGGTTAGCTCAACTGTACGCGCTCCACTGCTTAAGCTGGTTCACCTTTCACTTCTTTAAGGTACGAGAGTCCGAGTTCGCGGAGCTGCAGGAGTATGTGCGAGTGCCAATGCAATCGCAAACGCTCTCACTCCTACACACGCTTCAGTACGGCAACGATCAAGAAAAAGAAGTCGCAGCTCTGCAGTGCTCGTGCTTAGCTACTCGAGGCGACGGAGAAATTTTACGCCAACTTAAGGCTTTCCCTCTTCTAATTGATCTGCTCACGAACGGCACTGCCAACCAGAAGCTGTGGGCTACGGAAGCTCTGTTGACTCTGTCTAGTGACAGTGATGAGAACTGTGTGTCAATCACCAGTGAAGGAGCCATCCCTCCTCTTATTGCTCTTCTACGATCAGGAACGGACATGCAGAAGCAAGAAGCTGCTTATGCGCTGGGCAATTTGGCTGCGAACGACGCCACGACTCGTGCTAAAATCACTCGTGAAGGTGCTATACCCCCAATGGTGAGCTTCGTGAAAGTTGACGCGCAGAACCAGGGTGCAGTCTACGCACTAGGCTTCCTCTGTTTGAACAATGAAGAGAATCGTGTGTTGATCGCTCAAGAAGGAGCTATTCCTCCTCTTGTCGCGCTTCTAAAGACAGGAACAAGATCTCAGAAGCAGTGGAGTGCGTACACTCTCGGCAACCTTGCTTACAGTGATGCAAACCGAGTGGAAATCACAAAGCAAGGGGCAATTGGTCCACTGATTGAACTTCTTCGATCCGGAACAGACATGCAGAAGCAGAGAGCAGTCTTCGCGTTGGGGAATTTAGCGTGTGATAACGAAGTGGGGTCCGAGTTCGACGAGGCTATCCTGCCTTTGATTGAACTCGTACGCGTCGGCTCCGACACTCAGAAGGAGGATGCAGCATACGCTTTAGGCAATTTGGCTGCCAACAATGGCGGAAGACGTGATGAGATCGGGCGGAAAGGAGCCATCATGCCGTTGGTGGAGCTCCTGAACTTTGGCAATGACGACCAGAAGCAATGGGCAGCGTTCGCTTTGAGGTGTTTGGCTTACAACAACGACGAGAATCTTGTGGAGATTCTTGAACAAGCAGCCGTTCCTCCACTTGTCGAGTGTGGAGCAGCTTCCAGCAGTGGCCATGAGGGCAGCATTGCCGGCGATACAGCGGTTTTACCAATGGATCTGCTGCCCATGGCGTATAATGGTCTCCGGCAGATTTTCAAGTTAGTCGACGCTCTTCAGCGCCAGCGCCTCCAAAACCGCAAGACGTACCTGCGAATGATGCAGATCTATGTCAAGTTGCAGTCGGGGCCTCTTCGAGTCAACCCCACAGTGCACTGTATCCAAGTGGCTGAGAGATTTTTTGAGGTAATCAACATGTTCACGAGATACCTACAGATGTACCACGTATTGGCTTACATGTATCTAAACGGGGCCAATATGCATCGTGTATTGCGAGTCGTCGAATGGGTCAAGCTGGAGGATAGTCTTATCGAAGTCGTCGACGAAGTGGACAGACTATTCCAAATGCTTAATATCGAGGTATCCACGGAGGGGCCCGTGGCTGCGGTCTCAAATGCTATGTTACTCTTCAGCAAGCTCGAGGACAAGCACAGCGAGATCCGAGTCACGCACGACCAGATCCACACAGCGCTTCAGGTGGTCATGCTGAATCCGGTGGGTGAGCAGACAACTCAAGTGACTAACCCCGATATGTTGGCTAATAAGACGATTGAGTTGACGGAACTACACGAAGAAGAGGAGAAGCAATCGTCTGATTTAATCATTACTGATGAGGGAGCGGGGAAAGATAAACTGGTCTCACTCCTACACACGCTTCAGTACGGCAACGATCAAGAAAAAGAAGTCGCAGCTCTGGAGTGCTCGTGCTTAGATACTCGAGGCGACGGAGAAATTTTACGCCAACTTAAGGCTTTCCCTCTTCTAATTGATCTGCTCACGAACGGCACTGCCAACCTGAAACTGTGGGCTACGGAAGCTCTGGTGACTCTGGCTAGTGACAGTGATGAGAGCTGCGTGGAAATCACCAGTGAAGGAGCCATCCCTCCTCTCATTGCTCTTCTACGATCAGGAACGGACATGCAGAAGCAAGAAGCTGCTTATGCGCTGGGCAATTTGGCTGCGAACGACGCCACGACTCGTGCTAAAATCGCTCGTGAAGGTGCTATCCCCCCAATGGTGAGCTTCGTGAAAGTTGACGCGCAGAACCAGGGTGCGGTCTACGCACTAGGCTTCCTCTGTTTGAACAATGAAGAAAACCGTGTGTTGATCGCCCAAGAAGGAGCGATTCCTCCTCTTGTCGCGCTTCTAAAGACCGGGACAAGAGTTCAGAAGCAGTGGAGTGCGTACACCCTCGGGAACCTCGCTTACAGTGATGCAAACCGAGTGGAAATCACAAAGCAAGGGGCAATTGGTCCACTGATTGAACTTCTTCGATCCGGAACAGCCATGCATAAGGAGAGAGCAGCCTTGGCGTTGGGGAATCTAGCATGCGACAGTGAAGTGGTGTCCGAATTCGACGACGCTATCCTGCCTCTGGTTGAGTTGGTTCGAGTGGGCTCCGACACTCAGAAGGAGAATGCAGCATACACTTTAGGCAATTTGGCTGCCAACAATGACGGAAGACGTGACGAAATCAGACAGAAAGGAGGCATCCCACCGTTGGTGAAGCTCCTGGTCTCAGGCAATGACGACCAGAAGCAATGGGTAGCGTTCGCGTTGAGGTGTTTGGCTTACAACAACGACGAGAACCGCGTGGCGATTGTTGAAGAAGGAGCTGTTCCTCCACTTACAGCTCTTGTCGAGTGTGGAACCGATGAGCAGAAGGAGCAAGCTGCCCATGCACTGAAACATCTAACTGCGGACCGAATCATGACGCCACTGATGGGCTATCAACGAGCTGGAATCGCTGTCAATGACCGCAATGACTTCGGTACAGAGCGACTCATGATATCACTGATGGACTATCAACGAGCTGGAATCGCTTCGCAAACCTCGAATGTGCCTGGGTGCTTGAAGCCACAACGAATGGAGCCACTTTTTCACAAGCGCGAGGGCACTAGAGGGCAAAAAGGGAATGTTGGCTGAAGATACTACTTCGACGTACGTAGTATGCACTGTCCATTTACGTAAGTATCTTATTCTTGCCACCTTTTACTTGACATACCGCAATGGAGGCAGTACATGCTTTTAGATCTTTGCGTTAGCAAGCAGGAGAATCCCATTAATTTCCCAAAGAGGGGGGGGGGGTCTAACACCACTGATTAGCTCTCGGTACAATCGTAGCCTTGCTTTTGGCGAGACTCAAACGTTCATCCCTACTAATGAAGCTACATCTCTCACCGTCCAGCTAGGTCCCTCGGATACTAGTACATTTTCAATCTCGGCTGGGATTCGGAATCCAGAACTATGTTACAATCTGCTGACGAGACTGAGAAATAGCTTGTGAGTGTGGGCTGCTGGGTGAACGGGTAAGGTGGAAATGTCTTTTCCTCCCTGTGTGGATCCATGTGCCGGCAGGATGTAGTTCATGTACAAATATTTCTTCAACCAATCCATACATATACTGTACTCACTTTATCCACCTCACCAATAAAACTCCTCCACAGGACTACCATCCTCATCCAGCAGACTAATCTGCATGAAAATGTCGCTCTTGGGCGCTCCCAGGCCTCCCACTTCGTCCGGCAGTACCAACGGATAACTGCACATTTCACAGTTCCTGTTTCCAGCGTACAGCGTCAAGGGGATCACCGCAGATCCAATCAGCTCGTCACCTTGTCGACAGCAGTCGAACACTTGTGCAATGAGAAATTCATTCTCCCACTCTTCCACTTCGAACTCGAACTTCTCAGGCGACCAGTGCGGGTCGAGGCTGCTCTTGACGGTCGAACTCTTCTTCGTGACACCGTCCAGAGTGAACACCACATACGCGTTGCTCTTCCCGCCCACTTCGTTCGTAGCAGCCACCAGATCCTGACACTTATACAGCGCCAACTTGACCGAGAACTTGTTCTTCCCCATCGAATCGCGCAATGTACAGT
The DNA here is from genome assembly GCA_032432875.1 of Phytophthora meadii. Lineage (NCBI taxonomy): Eukaryota > Oomycota > Peronosporomycetes > Peronosporales > Peronosporaceae > Phytophthora > Phytophthora meadii. The sequence continues at coordinate 86,748 of JAUMGV010000056.1, read as the reverse complement.
GAACAACCAAGCGATCGAGCAAGTGGCGACTCCGTTACATTCGCCCACCGAGATGTCGTAGTGACGGAGTCCATTTCGGTGACGAAGCATGTAGTGTCAAAGGTTTTGTGAACGTAGACTAATCAGACGACAGGGATACTATACGTGTACCTCCTGCCTCTAGCTCCTCTGCTCATTGTCCAAGCCTCCTCCAAGCTTAACGCTCCTTGTTATCATGTCGACTGGTGCTTTGAACATTGGTGTGATCGTCTTTGACGGGGTTGTGCAGCAGGATTATGTGGGGGTGACATCGTATCTGGAACAGCTCCCTACGGTCTGTGATCAACCTGTCAAGTTCCTCACGATCTCATTGACCTCGGGGGTTCTACGCAGTAGAAATGCACTAGGTTTCGGTATGCCGCTGTACGCTACACACGGATTCGAAGATGTTACGGAGCATATCGACATCCTCGTCATCCCTGGTGGATCTCCTGGTCGCCTGGTGATGCAGAAGCACGAAGCGTTTATGAAGTTCTTGAAAGGAATTGCAGAAACGGCAACGTATGTGCTGACGGTGTGCACTGGTTCGGCTATATTGGCGACTGCGGGTCTTCTGGATAGCAAGCGAGCGACCACTAACAAAATGGCGTACCAGAGCGTTGTGGAAGCTCATCCGAAGGTCCAGTGGATCCACAAAGCTCGTTGGGTGCAGGACGGCAACATTTGGACGAGTTCGGGAGTCACGGCAGGGATGGATATGGCTCACGCGTTTATTGCGGCCACGTATGGCCAGGAAGTTGCGGCTATGATGGCGCGCTACATGGAGAATGTGCCTAATACGGACGCAAGCGACGATCCTTTTGCCAAGGTGTAGAGAAATCTACACCAGGATACAATCTACTGGAGATTAGTCGTACGTGCAGTGTTAGGCTTCTTGAGTTACACAGTAATACTTCAATTTGCTAGCCCTTCACTTCCAATTTACCCATTCATACTCAAATTCTGTCAAAAATGCTCACGCTTGTGCGTAGTTGGTGACAAGTTCATCTGCAGCTCAGCTATGCACGTAACACAGCCACGAGTTTCAGCGACTTCTTCTCTCCTGTGCTTTACGTCACCTTTTCGTTCAATGTATGATACGTCAAAAGCTGACATGTCAATAAACCCAGAGCATGAACTACAGACAGCTTCACCACAGAATCGGCAATGGTGGCAACGTCGCATGATGAGAGTTCCAAACGACTTCAAGCAGACGAAACAATGGTCGCTCTCCACCCACTCCATTTTCGTTAGCCTTTCAATCGTGACACCAGGTTTCTCCGCTTCTGCCAAGTTTCCAAGACAAACTGCTAACCCTTGCAGCCACTTCACGTATTTCTTAGCGAGTGAGCTCCCGTGTGACTGTGCAGCTCGGATCCTTGGACTAGCAGCAACCGTTTTGAGAATATTCTTGTTGGGCATTAGAGACAGCAAGAAACTTACTCGCACAGTACTCGGTTCGTTCGTGGTTTCGACCACCAGACCAGAATTTCGGAAATGTAATCTCTCAGTTTTGGAAGATTTTGGCAGCTCTGGAATATCGGAGAAGTTCATACTAGAAAACGTGTGTACACCGATAAGCGAGTGTGGTGTCACGTCGTGCACAGCTCGTCGACCTTGCCTCATACCCAGCCGTTCTACAGTTCTGTCCGAGTTACGCTCAAAGATGTCCTGGTAGCACATCATGGTGAAGTCGTGGCATGAATCCACGCCTCCTAATTTGTTCAACGACCGTAAAGTGAACCAGTTAGCGGCGTACGCATCGTCCTCTGTGTAACTTTGCCAGTCACCATCCGAGTCCTGAGCTGATGCAGGTGGTGTGGTGCACGTGAGCTTGTCCAACGTAACTCCATTCTCTATGAGCTTACCAAAAAGCTTCTTCATGACTTCCTGGTACATCTGAGTGTGTGTAGTTTTGAAGAATGAAAGCAGTTCATCCACATCAGCGTCCATTGTCGTGACAGCTCGTACCATGTAGAATTCGGAAGGGTGACCACCCCCTCCAGCACCGAATGTGTCCACTGTACTGATGCAATGAGGGAGCGATTCGCCCGTAAGTTCGTAAAGACAGCAATTGTTGATCTCTTTGACGAACTTCCAGTTGTCTGCAGGCGTGGAAGTGACCAAAAGAGCTAAATCTGTTGCATCTTCACGTACACGGCGAAGGATACGAGCTGTCGGTGCGTGGCCAGTGGTTTTGCATTGTGTTGTGCGGCTCATGATGGCCAAAAGCAATAATGATACAAAGGGCCGATAGACGAACGCAATGCAACTTCAGCTTGATGAGGAAGGCTGCATCATCGAACATACCGTACTGGCGTGATGGGCAAATTGTTGACCAATCAGAAATCGATGATGCTCGGCGACGTCACAATTCGACAGTAGAATGTGACGGTACACTATTGAAATGGAGGATTGAAAGAGTCATACTGTACACGCTTGATAGACTTAGTGTTAAACTCAAAGCCTGGTACATGTACGCTCTGCTCTGAGCAAAAAGGTACAGTCTAGTGGGCTACTACTGCTTGCAAGTTGAACCACGCTCCCAAGACAGGCTTTTCAACGTACTGTACACACTGCAAGCGCTAATCCGGAAGCACGGAGTTGGAAAACTCTAGATCGGTAAATCGATCTGAATCGAGACATCAGTAAGTGGGGTGAAGGGGGGCTATCGACTGCACATTGTCGATAATGCAGCACCGTTATCGTGATTAGTTAAAACTCTGCGGCTTCGATTCGACTTCATTGAATTCAGCGTCGATCCAAGGAATAGCGTCCGAGTCGAATGCGTTATCCAAATTTCGCGCGGAGCCATTACTAGTTATGAATCAGAGTGCAAACCAGATTCGTAGTGGTTAGAATTGTCAAGATGCTTTCGAAAGCCTAAGTAGAAACCAAGCGAATAAGCTACACGAAAATAATTTGCTTTAAAGTGTGCCTGGAACACTTCATGGAATTCTATACTATAAAAATGACGTCGAACTCTCATGATTCTTTTGAAGCGAGAACTCTACAGTGGTCTGGAGTTCAGACAGCCCAGTAGAGATGGGAATAAGGCAGGTCTCTGACGATTGCGTCTGTACCTCTCTTCTCGACCTTCGTCTCCGTACAACTGGTGCAAAGTCATTCGTCAAACCGACAGTCAGTGCCGAGTTGGAGTTAACGGAGACGTTCGAATCGGAATTCTACACATAGCAATTCCGAGTCTATGATTTCCCGCCACGCAGACAAACAAGCGGCAGCACCATCGGCGAGAATCCTCGAGCGTGTTCGCGAAGATGCAACGGATTTGGCATTGCTGGCCACCGTCACCACCCACGACTGGAAATTGCTGAGTGATAAGAACGGCACCCAAATGTACGAAATGACAGGGGAATCACTCTCCAACAAAGTGAGTACAGTCCGAACATTCGGCAAAGGTGGAGGTGGTCACCCCTCCGAGTTCTACCTTGTCCGAGCTGCAACTACAGTACGGGCAGATGTCAATACTATGCTGGATGTGCTACGAACTAGTACGTCCGAGGACTTCCGAGCCATCATGAAGAAGATTTTCGATAAACAATTCGAAAGTGGAGCTGTAGTGGATTCTTTAAGTTGTACGACCCCGCCCCCGTGCGCACCCAGTCCGGATAGTGCAAGGGATCGAGAAGATTGGCAGCTCTTCAGTGAAGATGATGGCTACAGTGCCAACTGGATCACTTTGAGATCATTCACGAAATTGGGCGGACTGGACAGCCATCGAGATTTCACTATGATCTGCTACCAGGATGTCTTCGAGCGTGCGTACATCAGTGATAAACTGACTCGCGTGGGTCGTCGTGTTGCTCGGGACCTGCATAGACCTCAACCGATTACAGGGTCTCGACTGATTGGAGTACACACGTTCTCCAGTATGAATTTCAAGGATATCCCGGAACTTCCGAAATCCTCGAAGACCGATCGATTTCACTTCCGGAACTCCGGAGTAATTGTCGAAGAAGTAGTGCAAGAAGACTCGAATGGACCTATGGTACGTGTGAGTTTACTTCTGTCGCTGATGCCGTCAAAACTTGTGTTGAAAGAGGTATCGCAGAGCCCACGGATGCGTGTGGCAGTAGCTGCGGGTCATGAAGTGGCGAAGAAATACCGCAAATGGCTGCAGACTCTCGCACTAGGTGTGAGTCACTTTACAGAGGCAGCGAAGCCTGCAGTGACGATGCAACATCTGAGTAAGATGACGTGGACGGAGAGTGATCACTGCTATTTGTGCTTGAAGACGTTCCGCACGTACAGAAGACGCCATCACTGTCGATTCTGTGGTGAAGCTGTGTGCGGTTCTTGCTCGGGTTTTATAGATATGAGAGCGTTCGAGGTTAACTACAAAGAAAGTGAAGACAGCTCGGACAGTATCACCGTTGGACACCGGAAATTGGATGTACGAATGGCCAGCGATGGCAGTGGTAGGAGTTTGGGGGGTGAAAATGCGTCTCAGAAAGATGATACAGAGGAGTTCATGGATACTCGCGGGTGCAATACATGCGTGTCTGAGTTGCAGATGAATTTGACGATGTTGGAGCATGCTCAAGGCCGAAAAGACCTCAGTCTCGATAGTAACAGCAGCAGTGGCAGCCTCTCACAACTTGTGAACGCTCGTAGCAAACACAAGAATACGGATCCAGATGAAAGCTACAGTAGTGTTCGTGGTCCACCTCCACCGTACCCCGGGCGAGACAACAACTATGAACGAGATCAAGTGATGCCGATGCGAGCTGGGGACTACCAGCTTTACGAGCAATACACCGGCCAGAAGATGAGTTTCTCTACTATCAGCAGCAGTTCATTCTCGGGTCTTTCACAAGATCCTCATTCCTCCAATTGGGCTGAGTTCATGGGCAAACCACCGCTCGTTTCCACCTCAAAGAGTTCAAACCACACGCCCAGTAGCTACTCGACGTCAGACGCATCTCTTAGTGCGTTTTTGGCTCGTGATCCGGACATCCTGTCGCTCAATGGATTGACGATATCACCTGGAGGTTCTGTCATGACCAACATGGACGATGATGAATACAGTGATCTCACCTACAAACGTAGCAGCCAAGCGTCAGGCAACCGAGCGAGTTACGCCACTACAGCAGCCACAAACGAAGGCAGTAACCACAGTCAGTTCAACTTCTCGAGCATGACGACACAAGAGATGCAGACTACAGAACGACTCATTCGTGAAGCCAATTCACGAGGAAATGTGCATGTGAATGGCCGACCACCACTGAATACTCGACGCCACCAGCCTCACTACCTACCAGAGTACGAGAAAAATCCGTTGGAAATCGCCAACAAAAAGAGTTACCACATATCTCCTAGGGCCTCTGCACATTCTCAGACGTCGTCGTATTCATCAAGCAGTGCTAACTCCGATATGATTCAACTGAATATGCCTACGAGGAGTTCACGAGCGCCAAATGAGTCTGAATTTGTCATCTTCGACGAGAATCGCCGAGACAGAGCCCCTACACGTGCGGAGAGTGCCAATGACATGATCCCGTTGAAGCTGTAAGTAAATTCAAAGCCGCGGCATAGAGGAAAAATATAGTGTCGTATGAAGATTCCAGACTACAAAACGCAATATGCACATGACAACCTTCAGTAAATCCCGGATTCGTGGCCGTTCTGGTTGTGTTCAGTGGTTTCCGATGGTGTTTCAACCGGTCGAACCTCTTCCTCAAGTCGAATTGCCGAAATTTCAGCTTCACCACCTTTTCCTGTGAATTCCTCGGCCTCCTGGCCTGCTTCTTGCTGTTGTTGATCTCGAATCGTATCATCTTTCCTTTCCTGGTCCAGTCGCTCTTGCTGTTCCTGTTTTTCCTGCAGACGACGTTGCTTTTTCACTCGTAAATCGCGCAAGAAACTCTCAAACGCTTCCACATCGGGGAAACTTTGGCCAGCAAACACAGAATTCGGGTGTGAAAATTCCTCGCCCCCGACGTAAAACGTGAAGCCTGGTTGTTTGACTTCCACTTCCTGATTCTGTTCCTGTTCATACGTTTCTTCACTTGTAGAATCCGAGAAGTAGTCGTCACTATCAGCATCGCTAATATCGGCAATTTGTACTGCAAGGCCCTCTGTGCTCAAAGCAATTGTCCGATGAAGCATCCGCCGGTCACAGGTAATAAACAGCATGTTGCAAACGCTGTCGGCTGGTAAATGGGTCACATCCACGGAAAAACATCCTTCTATCACTGAGTCCGAACCAGGATCATCTAGAGACCGAGGCGGTGAGGATTCCTTCGTCTCAATTGGAGCTTCTTGGTTATCCTGAACCTGCCATAGTTGCTGGGGTTGAAGTGCGGCATCTTCATCCAGGAATTGAGCGTTTTTGTCTCGCAACTTCGTGATGGATGGGTCATAGTTCGGTTCTTCACTGCGAGGATCTCCAAGTTCTCGCCAGATTAGCTGGAAGTAGCCATTAAGGAATGGTTCAGTACGTGGCACACGGTAATTCACTTGTAGCAGCACCCCACGTTCGTGCACGTGGCCTATGTTGCACTCTTGGTCAATGGAGAGATGGTCACGTCTCGGTTCAAATGCCACATAAAACTCACCAACACGATCATCTTTGTCTTCTTTTTCTTGGTTGGATTCTTCCCTTAACTCTTCAACCTTTGAGTCTCCGAGAAGACTGCGAACCTGTTCGTCCTGTAGCTTCGCCTTCCTCTCTCGGAGCTTCTGAAGAGCGAGGCATCGCCTTGTGCGAGCTGTTCCAGGCTTTAATTTGTCCGGTACTTCTCGTAGATTGTCGTCTATCTCGTCTGCACTCATAAGCAGCTCCGGCGGCACTAGATCAATTGGAAATAACCCAAAGACATCACGCTTTTGAATATCAAACTGATCTGGATAATGTTGTAGTGTAAATGCCACAAAGGCGAGATTTCCCGTCGCGCAAGCTCGATGACAAGCTGACCACATTGCAGAATTATTTCCACTGTCGTTATTCTCACCATACTCTTGACTAGAGACTATGGAGCTCCAAGCCTCCGGTCGAGCTTGTAGCAATAGCTCCAAGGCGATCTGCAGCTGCTGAAGGTGTTGACCAGATTCAAGTTCAGAGGCTACGACAGTGTGAACAGCTTCTTCCAGCTCCAATTTCCTATCATTAGAACTGTAGCCATCTTCCTCATAGCTGCGCAGAATGGTCTTGAGCTGCTGGATGTCTCCATCCAGTACGGAATCTACTAAACCAGTTGACGTTCCTGCCCCCATGTCGATTGATACAGTGATCGAAAAGACGCGTATCTTTTCAAAAAGATCTGCTGAAAATGGCTACACTAAATGAAATGGCTACATTTGTCTTTGTGTAGCCATTATGGTATGGTACTCTGGTACTCAGTGTTTGTGCTGCGTTGAGCAACAGCTCTACGTCTACGTTGCTTCTTCGTGAGACCATCATGTGGTTCACGCATAGCGTATTGGTACAGAAGTAGCAAAGTGGCGGACCGGATACCAGCGATTCGACTGGCTGCGTGGATTGTGGCAGGTTGTGCACGTTGCAACTTCTCTCGCTCTTCGTTCGAGATCATAGGCAGATCCGAGTAGTCCACCCACTCGGGGATCTGCACGTGCTGCTTATTACGGAAGACGTGGATTTCCTGGTGTTGAATTCGGAGTTGCGTCGCGTACAGACATTCCGTTTTCATAAGGTCCTTGATATCATCGGGCAATGCGTCTTGGTGCTCGTAGTCAACGTCACGCCAAATTCGCTCGATATCCTGCGGCGTTACAGTCGAAAACGCCAGGATTTGCGCCGCACTGCGCTTCACTCCGTCGAGACTGACTTTGATACCGTAGCGGTTCCACTCGTGCGGGTCACGAGCAAATTCGTCCAGAGCTTTACGAGCGTACTCCATAGCTTTCTCCTTCTTCTCAAGCTTCTCCATACGCTCACTTGGAATGCCAGCACCTTGTTCGAACGCCTTGCGAGTGAGTCGCAAGTCAGCGTTATCAGCACGAAGCAGTAAACGGAACTCCGATCGAGAAGTGAACATCCGGTAAGGTTCGGTAGTGCCCAACGAGATCAAATCGTCAATGAGGACTCCGGTGAAAGCATCAGCGCGGTCAAGTATCAGTGATTCCTTCCCCATGGCACTCAGTCCAGCGTTCATACCGGCAACGATGCCCTGTGCAGCAGCTTCTTCATATCCTGTCGTACCGTTGATCTGACCGGCCAAGTACAGACCTGGCAGCTTCTTCGTCTCGAGTGTTGGGTGAAGTGATCGCGGATCCACATAGTCATATTCAACGGAGTATCCAGCGCGCACAATCTCAACGTTTTCCAGTCCCTTGATGGTACGCAGCAGTTCAAGTTGTAAATCTTCAGGTAGTGCAGTACTGATACCATTAGGGTACACCAAATGCGTGTTCAAACCCTCAGGCTCAAGCCAAAGTTGATGTCTTGATCGATCAGCGAAGCGAATAACCTTAGTATCGATCGACGGACAGTAACGAGGACCCACACCCTCGCCATCCCTCCCACCGTCATATTGTGGAAGCATATGCAAGTTATCACGGACAATACGGTGACTCTCCTCGTTGGTGTATGTAGCGTGGCAAACAACCTGCTTGTCTGCGAGGGGTACCTGCTTGCGCTCATTCAAGAACGAAAATGGTATTGGTGGGTCATCACTGGGTTGAATTTCAAGTCCAGTGTAGTCGATCGTCCGTCCATCAAGTCGTGGTGGAGTTCCAGTTTTAAGACGACCAAGCGGGAACTCGAGTCTTTCCAATGTCTGTGCCAATCCCACCGCTGGTGGCTCGAGGCCGTCTGAATCACGCATGTGTCGCCCTGCTGGAATTCGAATATCGGGTCCTTGGTAAATCATTCCCCGGAGGAACGTGCCCGTTGTAATTACCACCTGAGAAGCCGGAATTTCACGTCCGGAAGAAGTCACCACTCCTTTAACCTGTTCTCCCTGATTCTGTTTCTCCAAAATGAGGTCATTCACTCCATCTTCTACTAGCCAGAGATTCGGCAGCTCCTGAAGTGCCTTCTGCATGCCCTGTTGATACAGGTCTCGGTCCATTTGAGCGCGTGGACCTCTCACCGCCGGTCCTTTGGCTGAATTAAGCATCCGGAACTGAATGCCGGCCGAATCAGCCACCTGTCCCATGAGACCACCCATAGCGTCCACTTCGCGTACTAAAGTGCCTTTGCCTACACCGCCAATAGAAGGCTATGATAAATTGAATTGAGGTCAGCTCATTGCAACAATTGTTGATAATTGCCAAAAGTGAATAATACCCACGTTGCATGACATTTCGCCTACAGTTGCCAGCTTTTGTGTCACTAGTGCAGTTTTAGCACCTGAATTGCATTGCAAGTGCAACAACGAGTGGGAAATACTGTTAGTAGATTATTCATCAGCATTGACAACCATTTAACGTACCAGTTCTTGAGGCAGCAGCAGCAGCTTCGCAGCCAGCATGGCCGCCACCTACCACAACCACATCAAATTGGGAAGGAGCGACGGCGCTACTGAGCGCTCGGAGCGCAGCGCAACGCAAATGAATCGCGACGTGGGGCCGTCGACGCGCCAGCATTATGAGTGGTGGAAAAAATGGTCAGAACGACACAAAATGAATTTGAGTGAGACTATTTTAAGAGGAAAAGGATACACACAATAACCTCATAGTCAATTCAAGATGCCATGATATGTTAGCGTTTGTATGGGGAAGCTTGAAGTTGTACCACGGCACTGGAGCGTCATATCGATGCCATCGACTCCACAGGCACTGGAACTTCCAGTGCCTCCGTTCAACTTGCAGCAACCGGAACTCGATGTGATAAAGCTCACGCTGACTACTTTCGCGTTGATCAATGGGTACATCACTGAATCTAGGCTGGCAATTGGGTGCTCTGCAAGTTTTCTGTGTCATTTGGCGATTGGACTGGGGCAGCAGCAATGGTCTCCGTGTACGTATGGATCGCTATCGGCGCTGGGGCTCTTCTTGTGGCATACGCTGCCTTCATGTTCATCAAGGTGTACCTGGACGACAAAGAACGGATAAAGCGCGAAGCAGAGGGAGGAGGTCCATACAGCAGCAGCAGTGACAACGAAAATGGTTACCTCGGACTCAGTGTGTTTCGTGACAGCAAAGGTAATGACGCTGGTGGGCTGGAAAATGTCCGAGAAGGCGTCGACAAGGGCGGGGTTAACAGCGGTAGTTCAGCCTTAGCGTAGAGGGTGTCAAGGCGTACAAGTGAAAATACAATGGATCGTGGTATTCACTGCAAGTCTCAGTTGAAATCTCTATTAATCTAAAATGTCACCACCTTGCAATCCTGACGCTGCCAGGTTTCGAGGCGATTTCCACTGCTACTGCCATCATGACTGCCACCGCCACGACGAGCCCGATCGTCGTCTCGGTACCGCCGTTCCAAAGGATCGACAGCTCGTGTTCTTCTGTCTCATTCGTCTCTTCGTCCTCGTGATGCGCGTCGTGCCACAATATGCTGTTGCTGGTGTCCACGGGCCTCCAGCCGCTGATCCAGCAAACGGTCACCACCGCCATGTTCATTCCGAAGCCTAGAACCAGCTCCACGCCCCAAGTCTCCATTGCAACAGTGGGGAAACTGAGTTCAGTTCAAGCGATTCAAAAGCGAAACCGCTCGAATGCGGCGCTTGAATGCTGTAGACTTAGACTAAGGCTTTTCATACTGGTAGATAACGCTAGATATGCTTGGAGATCGCAATGCGGGGGGGTGACGGATCCGTTTAACGCTGAGCTTGAAGTGGTAATGCCGAGAATGTTCATTTAGACTTGATTTCACTATACAGTAATACTCGCGTGGCTTTGTTCGGAAGCTGCTTTTACTCCATCGCAGCTCGACTCATGCTGGCTGCTGTGGCAGTGATCTCGGCTGCAACGGCTGCCATGACTGCAACTGTGACCACGACACCTCCAGCCAGCTGCACGTCTTCACCGCATAGGCCGTTGCTGAAATGGCCGGGAAACGTCGTGTAGATGCTGGGGCCGTTCCTGCTCTCCACGGCTCTCCTTGTGTCATTCGATAGCTGCAGTCCGGTGCTGGAAGGGGCTCCTCGTAGCCAACAGAGCACCACCACCACTGCGTTAGCGCCAAAGCCCAGAGTGATGTCGGCTAGCCAGTCGTCCGTCATGTTGAGAGGAATTCCGATTGTGAATTGAGAGCCCGAACGAATCGTTCAACGACGTGAATACCACGCGCGGACGAGCCGCGCGTGGCCATGTGCCACACTAGCGACGTCGAAGAAGACGCGTGGGGACTCCAAATGAATGACAATGAGGAAGCGAAGCTTGGGATCTCGGTGCGTTTATGAAACCCAAGAAACACTCAATTGTTGCTGCTGTCTTCACCGTCTCCATGGCTGCCACCGTGGGCTTGATCATTCATTGCCAATGGAAGTTGAAAATTTGAGCGACCTGTGCAGTATCTTGAGTGTTGGCAAATGGATGTATGTGGCAGAGCAGCTCTAATAACAACAAGGCTTACCGGTTTATTCACTTGAGTCTCAGGCTGAGGAGCAATGAAACGCAACTTACCACTCACTACCTGACGTTGAAGCCGCTGATAATGTTCGTCACCTGCGAACATGAGTTCCAGCGCATCCCAGCTATCGAAAACACGGGGTACAGTAGTGCACGAGTGCGTCTATGTTATCGGGTTCTCTGGCAAAAGGTTGTTGATAAAGAATGAAAGAGAGTCATCTGGATAGCAATGTCAACGCCGCGCTTCATTCTCACTCGTTCTTTGTTTTGCTGTTGGAACTGGTTGTTGTCTCCAGTGCTGCTGTTTCTTCCTCTTCTTCCACATCTGAGCATTTGTCCTGGATATCTTCCGCCAAGCCCTTCCGGATCAAAGTGTAGCCCATGACGAGGAACAGTCCGTACCAATACACGTGAAGAACCACCAGCATGCAGAGCAGCGCGTTGCCCGGGTGCAAAAAGATGCCGACCACATGCGGGTTGGCCTCAGGAATCACGAAGATAGCGTTGTAGATCAGGTGGAACGGGTACACGTACAGTCGCGTGTATCCCCAGGAAGCCAGGAGTACAATGTACATCGCCACAATCAGTGGAGTGTTTCCCGTGTCCACAACTGACTTGATAGCGTCTGCTCAACCAACACAAAAACAAAAAGACAACTTATTAGCCATTCTGAGCCAACCACAGTCCAAGAAGAGCAGTCTTACATCCGGTCACATCGCCAATGTCATGCGTGAACGTCACTAGTGCTCCCATAGCACAGTAGTTGGCAAGATATGATCCTCCAATAAGAATGATCGTCACCAAGTGATGTAACAGCATCTCGATGAAGTCATTTCGGATTGGGGAGAAGAACAGCATGTACAACAAACTGTGGAAATGGTAGCCAAGCTGAATGAAGTAGTAGTACTTGAGTGCAAAGCCTGGGGCTTCGTGCAGGATCAAGTAAGCTTCACGAATCACACCCTTGCCTCCCAACACTGGCGGAAACCACTTTTCATCGCGCATGACATAGTATCCCACTACCGTGATAACGGCAAAGTATCTAAAGACAGATACGAACAGCAAGTCAGGCCTTAGTCAGTTACCAGTGTAATAATCCGACCTTCAGAGACGAGGCACTCACGTGAACTTGAAGAGCACAGTAGCGAAGCGCTCGACGCGATCTTCGCGCAGTCTTTTGGCTGGTGACAACACACGGCGACCAATAGGTTTGGCAATCGCTAGAAAGATGAAGCGCAGTGCCATAATGACTAGCGCGAAGCCGATGCCGATGAGCCACTCGCTGATGTGTGGCATGTCCGGGTTCGTCTGGAACTCGGGAATGGCAGCTCGCATCTGCGCCACCCCGAAGAGCTCGGCCAGCACAATCGGTACCAACGTCAGCGTCAGCGCCACTAGCACATACTCCTTGGCGCTGAGCAGCACCTTCATCTCTGTAGCGGCCATGGCTGCTCGACGGACGATCAGGGGGGCAGGATGGGGTATGCTGGTGAGCAACTGGTCTTTTCGACCTATGGCTGGATCGGACGTCGGTTGATTGCATCAGATCTGATCTGATTTTTTGAGTAGCGTAATAAATAATGGGTGTGGTCCACAAATGGGTACATGTTTGCGGTAATTCGTGCATCAACATCAACTTTGTAACACACACGTAAAACTCTGTTCATTTGTACGGCAGATGCAACCTCAGTCGTCCTTGGATTTGACATGCGAAGTTTCGGCGCTGGCTTCTTCAGGCTCCGCCTCGCTTTCGTCGCTCGGTTCCTCGATCTTGTGCTGAATGTCTTCCGTCACGCCCTTGTTTACCAATGCGTAGCCCATCACTAGGAACAGGAAATACCAGTACACGTGCAGTACCATGAGCATACACAACATGGCGTTCATTGGGTGTACGAATGATCCGACGATGTCCGGGTGCTTCTGAGGTAGCTCGATCATCGAGCTGTAGATGAGATGGCTTGGGAACACGAACAATCGTGTATACGCCCACGACACTAGCAACACCAGATACATGAACACCACCAGTGGAGTGTTACCACTGTCCACAATGGACTTGATCCCGTCTGGTGGTAAATTACAAATGCAACATTAGTTTTGTTAGCATCGCAGTCATTCGTAGTGTACGTACATCCGGTGACATCGCCCAAGTCATGCGTGAAAACCACAAGAGCTCCAAAAGCCGTGTAGTTAGCCAGGTAAGAACCGCCAATCAGGATAATAGTGGCCACGTGATGCAGTAGCATCTCAATGAAGTCGTTGCGGATCGGCGAGAAGAAGACCATGAAGAGCAAGCTGTGCAAGTGGTAACCGAGCTGCACCATGAAGTAATACTTGAGTGCACTGGACGGTGCGTCCGACAGCACATCAAACGTCTTCACTACTTCGCCCTTACCACCCAGTGACGGCGGGAACCACGGCTCGTGCTGCATAACCTTGAAGCCAACGATGGAGATGCACATAAAGTACCTGTTCAAGCATCCAATGTCAACAATCCCACTCAAAATAAAAACCTTAGGAAACACGTACATGAGCTTGAATAGTACCGTGGTGAAGCGGTGTACACGGTCCTCAATCACACGCTTCTGGGGCGAGAGCACGACACGAGCAAGCGGCGCAAACGCCTTTCCGGTGACGAAGCGTGCAGCAATCAGAACCAGTGAGACTGCACCACCAATTAGCAAGTCTGTGAGTTGTGGCATGCCGGGAGTTCCATCATGAAAAGCCTGGTTGTTGCTGCGTGTGTTCGATACACCGAAGAGCTCCAATACCAGGATAGGGACAAGTGTCATCGTCATAGCCACCAGCACGAACTCCTTGGCACTAAGTGAGACCTTCATCTCGGTTGACATCGCTTCGACTGCAAGGGGGAGGAAGGTCTGGGTTCAATCAAAGCAATGCGCACAGGCTCTAGTGTCTATAGCCGCTGTAGGCGAATGGCGCCGATGGTTTATCAGTGCCGTATGATGCCAGAGCTCCCCTTGTCCTCGTTGCAATGTATCCGCTCCCCTACTATGTCCGTTTTAGGTGGCGTACAAGAATGTATCTATCTTCCATTATGTACGATTTAATTTGTACCGGTATTATCGGTACTCTAGCCACTCCCCATCGATGACGACGATCTCTTTGCATGTCAAGTCGACGAAGTGAACTTCGTCTGTCACTGTGCCAGTACAAGTCAGTTCAGTCGTCATTCTGCTGTCCAGCTGGCAGGCACCGCGTATTTTTCGTCTGCAAGTGGTTCTGAATGACCTTGACGGACCTGCCCGAAGAAGTCGTCAAAGTCGAGCTCGACCACGCAGCTCGAGCTGGCAGGAAGCGCCGGAGGAGCGACAGCGGTCGACTCAACATTGAAGCTGAGGAACGTCCACGCGTGGAGGACGTCCCGATTCCTCCCATCCGAGTGGACAAGGACCTGTTGATCCAGGTCGTTCGAGTCAAAGTGCAGACGCTGATCCGCAGCGCTAAACTGCGGGAGTTGAGCCAAGAGCAACAGCTAGGGAGAAGGCACGACCCGCAATGCACTGCGGAACGACTAGAAAAACTCCTTCCGGTGATCGAGCAGCAATGGCTTCAAGATCTCATGAATGGTGACGAACCGCGATTCGGCTTTGATGAGGTGGTCAAGGTTTTCCAGGATATCGTCCATACTCGAGACTCTCGTGGTGGAGAAGATGCTAATCAATAGAAGCTGTAGGCAGGGAGTTAACAGTGGACAATTTGTAATAAGAAGTTGGTCACTCTGACACGGTTTGGCAGACGAGCTTCGTTCGAAAATGGCTGCGTCAACAATTTTTCATTTGATGGGCGTGCATTTTGTTTCCTGCAACGAGAATAACTCAGTGCCGAGTCATTCCAATTAGCACACTGCATGTAGGGGCTCCTCGCCCGTCACACCAGCAAGAACGTTTTCCACAGCGATCTTGGCCATTACTTGACGCGTTTTAGTTGAGGCGGATCCGACGTGAGGTAGGATGATGCAGTTCTCAAGAGAGAACAACGGGTGCGACGGCGGAAGCGGTTCCGGGGTTGTCGCATCCAGGCCTGCAGCAGCTATCTTCTTGCTCTTGAGAGCTTTCACGAGCGCATCTTGGTCCACCAGCTCACCTCTTCCCGTGTTGATTAACACTGCATTGGGTTTCATGAGTTCGAGTTCCTTAGCGCCGATGCAGCCGCGACTCACCTCGTTCAATGGCTGGTGGAGACTAATAACGTCACTCTCACGCAGCAAAGTCTCCATATCCACATACTTGACGGAATTGGGATCGCCACCTAGGGATTTAGCGATCTCAGGCTTCTCGCGAGGTCCCGTGTACAAGATCTTGCAGTTAAACCCATTCTTCAGCATCCGCGCGTACGTCGCACCAATTCGTCCGAGGCCAACTACACCTACTGTACTATCAGTCACATCCGATCCACAGTACTGGAACGGCTGCCAGACTCCCCACTCGCCGTTCTTAGCGCTAGCAGCACATTCGAGCACCCTCCGCTTGGTGGCAAAAGTAAGAGCCACTGCTGTCTCAGCTACAGCCACATCCAGCACTCCTGGAGTGTGTCCCACGCGAATGTTTCGCGCCTTACAGGTCTCCACGTCAATGTGGTTGAAGCCAACAGACGTAGTGGACACCACGCGAAGTGAAGGCCCTGCGGCGTCCAGCACCTCCTTGTCGACTGTGTCCGTGTACAAGCAGAAAATGCCCGAGCACCCTTTTACGCGTTGGAGCAGCTCCTCACGCGAGATGCACGTATCCTCGGAAGCGAATGCGTCGATTTCAATTGCAGTCGAACTTCCGATTCGCTGGCGAAGTAAATCTAACGGCAAGACGTATTAGATAAGTCGATGAAAAACACACAAACTTCGATGGGTGCTAACCAACTGCATACGGCCAGTTCCGCGTAAAGAAAATCTTTCGAGGGGCAATCGGAGGGCTCATTGAAAGCGAGTGTCTTCGGTAGTGTCAGTCAAATGAGCAAATGAGTTGAACGATCAAGAGATGCTTGTCAAACGACAATTTTCTAATCACACTTTTCATCCAATCCAATTAAGCATCCTCATTATCCAGAGCCAGAGCCGCACGTTGAGCCGACCCCCTCCATCGTCATGAGCTCCATTACGCCACGCAAGGTCTTCTTCTCTCGGAATGTGCCGTATGCTATCGGTAGGTAGTTGATCTGGTAGTTTACTATTATCCACACAGTAGTTTAATTTCTTCTTCGTTTAGAACAATTCCGTCAACGTCTTGCTAAAGCTGGCGCTGATACTTCTGTCTCATTGGAGTCTTTTGCCTCGGAGGAGCGCTTTATCTCGCGCGAGGAGCTGCTTAAACGAGTTAAAGGCTGTACTGGACTATTCTGTTTACTAACGGACAAGGTGGACGCTGAAGTTCTGGATGCTGCTGGTCCCTCGCTCCGAGTGGTGTCGACCATGTCTGTTGGCTACAACCACATCGACGTCGAGGCCTGTAAGGCTCGCAATGTGAAGGTAGGGTACACTCCTGGAGTTCTGGATGTCTCGACTGCGGAGACAGCAGTGGCATTGACTTTCGCAGCCAAACGGCGGTTGTTGGAGTGCGCTGGGAGCGCTAAGAACGGCGAGTGGGGAGTCTGGCAGCCATTCCAGTACTGTGGATCCGATGTAACTGGCAGTACGGTTGGTGTGGTCGGTCTTGGGCGTATTGGGACGACCTACGCACGTATGCTGAAGAATGGGTTTAACTGCAAGATCTTGTACACGGGGCCTCGTGAGAAACCTGAGAACACAAAGACTCTAGGCGGAGAAGCACGTTCTGTCCAGTATGTGGATATGGAGACTTTACTGCGTGAAAGTGATATCGTTAGTCTCCACCAGCCACTGACCGAGGCGACACGCAACTGTATTGGTGCTAAGGAACTCGAACTCATGAAACCCAGCGCAGTGTTAATCAACACTGGAAGAGGAGAGCTAGTGGATCAAGATGCGCTTGTGGAAGCTCTCAAGACCAAGCAGATTGCTGCTGCTGGTCTGGACGTGACAACTCCTGAGCCACTTCCTCCTACGCACCCGCTATTTTCGCTTGAAAACTGCGTTGTGATGCCTCATATTGGCTCAGCCACAGTCAATACGAGACAAGCGATGGCAGATATCGCCGTTGCGAACCTCACTGCTGGTATTCTGGACGAGAAACTGCCGCATGGAGTTTGCTAACAAGTTGCTAGCAAAATTGTTTGTCGGGAGGACACATTCCTCTTCATGACAATGGTTTATAGCACAAAAACATTAGCAGGTAAGTCTTCTTGGGGTTGTGCGGATGATCCGTCAGTTTGCGCTGTAGCAAGATCAAATATGAATTCCATTTGCTAACATCGTCCATTGTCTTAAACAATTGTAGTACATCTATCTGGCCCCTTGAACTACGTGTGTCTAGAAGCGTTGCGCACATTAGCACTTTGCTCAAGTTATCGAGTTACTGAGGAAAACTACCAGCAGCCTGCTGAGCAGACCCAGCAAAGTTGCCAACAGACCCGGCAAAGCCACCACTGCCACCAAATCCGCCCATGGATCCACCGAAGTTACCGCTACCGCCAGCACCGCCACCAATGACTGAGTTGGTTGAGACTACCCCACCGTCGGCTGTGAGCGTGGCAGCCTCCTGCACCTCCTGAGCAGCGGTCATG
Source organism: Phytophthora meadii (assembly GCA_032432875.1). Classification (NCBI taxonomy): domain Eukaryota; phylum Oomycota; class Peronosporomycetes; order Peronosporales; family Peronosporaceae; genus Phytophthora; species Phytophthora meadii. The sequence goes on along the minus strand of JAUMGV010000056.1, from coordinate 68,580 downwards.
TCCACCGCCAGAGAGATCCACACGAACAGACCGTCCGCCACGGAGTCACCCAGTAGAGCGTACTCCATGATGGGGTCGTATCCGTTCTCGGCCGCAGCAATCAGCCACTGGTCGTCCTCGTTGAGCGTGATCTCCTGGGTGTTGGTCACGTACGTGTCTTGTTCGTTCACGGAGGTGATGAGGTCCTGGTCGAAGAAAAACTGACCGACATGAGCCGCAGATCCACCCGAATACGTCCCATTGGACAGCACAGTGCCGTTGTAATTTCCGATGAAGTGGAGGTGCGTAGCGCGTTCGACGTAGTGACCCGGGAAGATGGAGATCATCTGAGCGACCCCGTCATCGTCTGTGGGCGTGACTCCACGCAGAAAAGTTTTGTCGAGATTGGTCGTGTCACTGCTGTCTCCGTTTCCGTCGGCGACAACACCCGAGTAGACACCTGTGGCGTTGGCGTGCCAGAAGTCCACGTACATGTCCGTGACGGGTTCGCAGGAGCTGACATCGATCACCTGAACGTCGATGTACATGTCGACACCGGGTTGATCCTCCCGCATGTCAGTTCGGATGTACTCACCGAGGACGTAGTAAGGTCCATAGGTGACCTCTGGTTCCAGCACACAAGCCACCTCGTCACCGAAGAGCACGCTGGACGATGTGTCGGCGGTGATTCCGGTGAGATTCGACTTGTGGTTCGTGGCCACCGCAGTGGTGACATCGAGTCGGCGTTGGCGACGTTCACGGCGCAGATTTTCAACTGTCTGAGCACGACGAGCTATGGCACGCTCCTGCAGCTGGCGCATGGGCCCCGTGTTGGCACATTCTCCGAGGGCGTGTTTGGCGTTGGCGACGAAGAGCTTGCGTTGATCGGCGGAGAAGGCAGGTCGCGTGGCCATTTGGTGAGCCGAGACGGAGTCGGTGGTGGTGACTGCAGCGATGACGGCAGCGAAGATGAAAAATGTCTTGACCATGGCGTGTTGAAGCGAGGTCTAGATAGAGGGTCTTGGTTGAAGTTGTTGGTTGTTGTGGCCGAAGGAAATTGCGAAGTGGGAAGTTTGTTTGGGACTGTTTGTAAACGCTTCGAATGTGTGGTTGTGCATGACAACGTGTACGGCTTGATCCTTCACGTGAGCCAGGTCTTCATAGCCAATATCATGCTGATCTGTGCAGTATTCATACGCTATGAATTATAGCTCACCAAATGATAGTGAAGGATTTAGTTTCTGGACAAACGTCATGAATGAACTTTGGATCTGTTAAACCACGAGTGCAACTCAATGTGGCTTCAACACAACTGGTCGTGTATAGTCGGGGAAGATATTCCTGGCACCACCGCCTGAATTACATGGTGGCTAGCAAGATTTGAACAGATTGTTTGCTCAGGGGAAGTGGAATGTGAGACTCAAACAATGTCCAGAACTTGGTGACGTCAAACTTCAACCGCATGTGCTAGCGTCATACGTGTAGGCATTAATCTGCTACTACTTCGAACCAGTTATCCTTGTACTCACTTGTCGTGAACTCCATAGCTTAGAAGGAGGTAGGCATACTTTTCTTCGTGCATGGGAGATAACAAAACGAAAAACAAGAATTGATGTTAATTCCTTGGTGCTCAAGTAGCCTTAGAATGCAGTGTTCTTAAAAGAACATAGACAACAGTACTGCGAATCCCAAGAAGGAATAACTTCGCAGATCATTGCGTGATCGCCAACAGACAGCAACCAGGGAATCCAAGAATTTTTGACGAACACATCGATTGTAACTTACAATCATTGCAAAACTCCAGCAATGGTACTATCCTAATACGTTGTTTGATTAAAACAAAACTTGGGACTCTGAACAATTCAGTGCAACTACAGCATTAAACTTGTTGCGAGCACCCCACCTCATCGACAACAGAAAACGTGTCCGAACAAGCTCTCTCTATGTCTAACGCAACGTGACAAATAATCTCTGCGAAATCCATGCTATTTGTTGAAGGCTCGTGCAAGATCGATAATCTGAGAATCCGGTGGTCCTGGTGCAGCTCTAACACATCTCAGTTCGTGGAGATCGTGTCCTGCTAAGAAGTTCCATACATATTACTACTGGGTCAAATTTCCAGGTATGCATCAAGCAGTATATTATCAAGGACATGATATAAGGTACCGAAATCTTTAGAGTTCTACTCACAGCCTCTATCGACCCTAGGAAGTTATCTTGAGCTACAGCCACTTCACAATTTCCTTCGGCCACAACAACCAACAACTTCAACCAAGACCCTCTACCTAGACCTCGCTTCAACACACCATGGTCAAGACATTTTTCATCTTCGCTGCCATCATCGCTGCAGTCACCACCACCGACTCCGTCTCGGCTCACCAAATGGCCACGCGACCTGCCTTCTCCGCCGATCAACGCAAGCTCTTCGTCGCCAACGCCAAACACGCCCTCGGAGAATGTGCCAACACGGGGCCCATGCGCCAGCTGCAGGAGCGTGCCATAGCTCGTCGTGCTCAGACTGTTGAAAATCTGCGCCGTGAACGTCGCCAACGCCGACTCGATGTCACCACTGCGGTGGCCACGAACCACAAGTCGAATCTCACCGGAATCACCGCCGACACATCGTCCAGCGTGCTCTTCGGTGACGAGGTGGCTTGTGTGCTGGAACCAGAGGTCACCTATGGACCTTACTACGTCCTCGGTGAGTACATCCGAACTGACATGCGGGAGGATCAACTCGGTGTCGACATGTACATTGACGTCCAGGTGATCGATGTCAGCTCCTGCGAACCCGTCACGGACATGTACGTGGACTTCTGGCACGCCAACGCCACAGGTGTCTACTCGGGTGTTGTCGCCGACGGAAACGGAGACAGCAGTGACACGACCAATCTCGACAAAACTTTCCTGCGTGGAGTCACCCCCACAGACGATGACGGAGTCGCCCAGATGATCTCCATCTTCCCGGGTCACTACGTCGAACGCGCTACGCACCTCCACTTCATCGGAAATTACAACGGCACTGTGCTGTCCAATGGAACGTATTCGGGCGGGTCCGCGGCTCATGTCGGTCAGTTTTTCTTCGACCAGGACCTCATCACCTCCGTGAACGAACAAGACACGTACGTGACCAACACCCAGGAGATCACGCTCAACGAGGACGACCAGTGGCTGATTGCTGCGGCCGAGAACGGATACGACCCCATCATGGAGTACGCTCTACTGGGTGACTCCGTGGCGGACGGTCTGTTCGTGTGGATCTCTCTGGCGGTGGACATGACCGCTGCTCAGGAGGTGCAGGAGGCTGCCACGCTCACAGCTAACGGTGGGGTAGTCTCAACCAACTCAGTCATTGGTGGCGGTGCTGGCGGTAGCGGTAACTTCGGTGGATCCATGGGCGGATTTGGTGGCAGTGGTGGCTTTGCCGGGTCTGTTGGCAACTTTGCTGGGTCTGCTCAGCAGGCTGCTGGTAGTTCAGCTTGTAACGTTAAGGCTTGAGCAAAGCATATATGTAGAGTTGATCAGGAGCCTACAGAATGGTAATCACCTGTGTAAGAAAGCGAGCTATGTTAGCATGAATTTCATCATTTGTGCTGCAACGCAAACAGGTGATACTTTCGATCGCCACTCAGCTTAGCAACTCGTCAGTAAACTCCATATCTCTGCAGTGAAGTTCGCAGCTGTGATACCTTTTGGCTACCTCACGTACAGCATCACGACGCAGTTCTCGACAGCAAGTGTAAAAAGAGGAAGCGGCTCAGGAGCTGTTACATCCAAGCTGATCTTCTCGTACTTGAGAGTCTCTATGAGAACCACCAATGATCTTCGTACGCAGACAAAGAGTAGAGCAGGACATAAGGACTTTGAGTATCTGATTCCGAGACAATTGTCGAGGCCCTCGAGGGTAGTCGCAGAATCATTATCTGGGGCTATGTAGGACACATCTGGGCAACCTGGCTCTTTCTCATTAGACTGGGTTTTATCGTCCAATACGGGTGAAACGACCTAAATGTTTTCATAACCCTCGATTTATTCAGATCGTTTTGAATTTTAACCCCTTTTCTTCGATAAAACCCAATTTGTTTTGGAGACACACGGATGGAGCCGTCGGGATAGACTTCGAGCATAAGACATCCATCGATGCAAAATGGACAAGCTGGCAGTCTGGCCAGTCGAACCGAGCGCTCGAGGAGATTCACTTCCCATCTTCCCACCTACGGAACAGACGTGCCATTAGCAATATGCCGCGTATAATCGCTATCGTTGCATTCTCGCTACTCTACGTGAGCGTTCAAGCGTCATCGACTTCTGCCTCGTGCTCAAGTAACGAAGTGAATCAAGTGCAGACTCAAGTGGCAGCGATTCGTGCATCTCTCGAGTCCGATACAGATTCCAGCAGCAAGGCGTCGACTATTCCATCGACTTGCAAGACTGCACTGACCTTCGACTTGTCGGGAGCTACCGAAGAGAACGATGGAATTTGCTCGAACGACTGTGTCGCCTGGATTGAAAACGTGGTGGACGGTCCGACCTGTGGAGATGAAGAACTGCTCATGTACCAACAGCGAATGACAGCGTACCTGACCCAATGCAATGCACACAAGCGAGTGAGGCTGCAAGAAACTGAGAACAGCAGTGTTGAGCACAGCAACCGACTGAGAGGACTAGCGGCAGGGCAACCGGAAGGACAGAAGCTCGGAGTCTCAGGCTTGCTGGACGCTTTGTTGGTTGTCACATTGAACAACGCGTTGTAGAAGACGTGTGCTAACTCTATTTATCTCGTGCACATCGAACTAAAAATTTTGTGCACAAGAAGCAAGCAGTGTTTGTGTGAATAAAGTACGTTTCAGTGCTGTACCAATGCAGTGTCGTATATCTCCTTCCCTAACAATACTACATATAATAAAATGATATGCTTTATCAAGCTGTACTCTTGATGCGCGCAAGAAGAACGAATGTTTGACGATGAATAATGGTGTTGCGATTGATCAGGGTTAAAAAGCTCTAGATTTTCAATCTACACATAGGCTTCAGAGTTGGATTATCTTGTAAACATCATTTCAATCGCGAAGAAAAAATGCTGGAAGCTGCAACTTGAGAAGGTCAGTGCAAGGATGACTTATGTTTCTCTACACCTTGAGAGCCACTACAGCCCTTCAGAGAGATTCCCATTATGTCAAATTCATCACTCCTCTCGTGTCGCAGGATCTCCCACACGCAATACATACAAAACTATCTTGGTCGTTGAGAATCAGATAGGAGCGAAAGACTTTGATGGAATGTTATCAACAGCAGCCTTGGGGGCGTTCAGTTGAACTATGCATATTTGAATCATCACCTTCTCGAACGACAAAAAAACATAAATACATTTAAATCAATTGGCAAGCTCAGTTGGAAGGCAGCAGAAAGTGATTTTGTTTTCAGCAGCAACACGATGATCGCCTCAAACAAACACAGATATCCTTTCTTTCATCCTCGCTCACACACAAACCGAAACAACAATACAAAATGAAGCAAATGCGGACTCAGGCAGTATGAATACAACAGCAGTCCACACGGAGCAATTGCTTCTCGGAAGGTGTCCTAAGTTTGTGTGTCATCCTCATCCGCACAGCCATCCCAACAATATATACAAAACATACAGATATATCCATATACAAGTACCGTTCTGGATCGATCAAACTAGCACCAACATCCTGGCAAAAGAACGTCGGGTCTTTCGGTTGGACTCAGCGTCGGTCGTATGGGGAAAGAAGTTTGTCCTATCATCTCGATCACGCGGGGGTATTGGGGCCTCAGAACCTGAAAATTTGTCTGGAACTGGTCGATGGAGATGGAAAATTGGCAATGACCAAGTGGGAACTATGAGCGGATAAATGCCCTACAGATACCACAGCCAGTCGTTACGATGGGTGCGACTAAGTACGAGTTACGTACGGTACGAATAAGAGTAATGTGTCTCTCTCGGTACGATTGTGAAAAAAATCTGCGACGTGTGACAGAATGGCTACATTATTACGACAAGATACTTCTGCTACAAGTAAATCTTCTTGGTTTGGTCGCGTTTGGCATGCACCACGATCGCATCCACCACGTACTCGTTGAATAGAAGACAGTCACCGTTAGCGAAACGTAGTCGCTTCTTGTGCACAATGTCCGGGTACAAGTCGTCTGTCAGGATCTGCACGTACTGTGCTGCTGGGGTCGTGTCAGGCGATAGCTTCACGCGTGCCGTCGGCAGGTAAATCACACACAGCATAAGGAGAATGATAAAAACGCATCCAGCTACCGTGATCAAGGCCGTTGCAGTGGGAACATTGACTACCAAGTCAGTAGTATTAGCAGAGCCAGTGCCAGAGCCACTCGCCATTAAAGCAAGACGGCGAGACATCGTGTCGGCGAATGATGTCGGCACTCCACGCTGAACCAAGTAAAACAGTGCTGCAGACATCATATCGACAGGCGACTGGCCGTCCAAGTAGAAATGGTTCGTCTCGAGGTGCGTCAAGTAAGCGTCCACCAACGAATTGCACTCTCTTGACGAGGAAGAGCTTGGACGGACGAGCATACCATTTGATGACACAAGACGGTGCCAAACCGTAAGAGCGTCATTCTCTGATCGCGTTGTATCTGGGATCGTGGCCGGATGAAGTGTCACCAACGGAACAGATCGAGCCACGTGATCAGTAGCCAGAGCTTCCTTTCCGACCAACAACACACCATCTCCTGTTGTGAACGGAAGGCTCAGACCAAAACACTGCAGCTCGTCTTCGTCAGCACACACAGCATCATGGCGAATATGGAGTGGACTCAGTTGCCATTGCATTTTGCCCATAGAAAGAGTCAGCACCTCATGTGGTGTTTGAGTGGCCCCCACTTCCTGTGTGAATTGGCTGGAACTGCTGTAGACCAGGGCAGAATTCTCGTCACGTCCAAATGATGCCATTGATACTGTCGGGTGTAGATGAAGCTGCTCCAATACGCTTGTTGACGTGGCGTACACGCAACCGGAAGTTCCACACAGCGTAGTACCCGAATTGTCAGTATCAACAGGAACAGATACTTTCAAAATCGTGAACTGCACGTCTTCACTGAGCTGATAGTGCCTTAAGTGCAGAACAAGATCACCCACTCGGGTGTTGGTGGGAAGAACTGCCTTCAAGTCACTTGCGATCACGTGAATCAATTCCTCAAATGATTGGGGAGCCATTGCAGAATTTACAGAAGCACCCGCCAAACCCTGCTTGGCCATTCCCTGCTGGAAGACTGAGTACAATTCTGCTGCACTAGAATCCCAGTCGTTGGTGTCAGAGTACTTCTCACGATTGGCTAGGTAGTCTCGAAGCGGAACTTCAGTTGACCTGATTGGTTTTGTTGATTGAGATGATAGAAGCTCGGTATTCCACGCGCGCGACGGGAAGCTAAAGCTCACAGATGTGGTGTCGACGTCGTCGGCCCAGGCTCCCCACTGCTGCTCTTTGTCCTTGCCATCGATATTTAACCACGAACAAGTATCTTGGAAGTCGAATGGCGTCGTGAAGCCTGTCACCGACGTGCGCAGGATTGAGTGTAGCACCTCTGCATCGGAGTCTATTGCCCATGGGGTCTCCATGTGCGCCAACATCGTTGTCAAGTCGTCTGAAACAGCAAGTCGTCGTGATGGATTAGTGTCTGGGTTTTTAGTGTTGATGTTGACGCTGGTGAAGCCGATGTTCATGATGATAATGATCAGTTTGAGTCCCCAGAAAATGCCACGTTCCTTCATCACAGAGTGCACCCTAGCTGGTTGATCACCAGGATACAAGCTGCAGTTGTGCAGATACGTGGCCAACGTCGGAAAAATGAGCGTCTCGCAGAACGTGGAAAATATAGTGCTTGCTGTGATCTGCAGGTAGGCCGAAATGGACTTGTAGTTGTCCACAACGTCGTTTACATCCTGCGAGAAATCTGGACCCTCCCCTGTCAGTGTCTTGAGAGTGACTTGACTTGCCATGAGGAGTAAGAAGGCTCCGGACGCTATTAATGCTACAGCCACACAAACAATGAATCGCTCTGGACGCAAGCTCACCTCCACAATGGTGTCATTGTCGACCGACAAGTCCATGGCTTCCGGTGTTTCAACAGGCGTGAAGTTGCTCAACTTACTACCATAGTTGGCGGGGGTTGGTGACGCTGGGGCCATGAAGCTGCTACTTTACTTTGGGGGAAGCTAGAAGAATATTGACGTAGTTGGCACCTATGGGTGCAGCAGTTACATGCAAGAATCAGTGGTGTGTCCATTAGAAACTGGGCACGACTCAGCCCAATTGAAGCTGTTGATTCAAAACTCTCGTTACAACTTACAGGTAAATCTTCTTGGTTTGGTCGCGTTTGGCATGTAGCACAATTGCGTCCACCACGTACTCATTGAACAGAAGACAGTCACCGTTAGCGAAACGCAAACGTTTCTTGTGTACAATGTCCGGGTACAAGTCGTCTGTCAGGATCTGCACGTACTGTGCTGCTGGGGTCGTGTCAGGCGATAGCTTCACGCGTGCCGTCGGCAGGTAAATCACGCACAGCATAAGGAGAACGATGAAAATGCATCCAGCAACAGTCACCAAAGCTGTCGCAGTGGGAACATTCACTTCGATATCTGTGGTAGCAGGACCCGCAGCTGTAGTATTAGCAGAGCCAGTGCCAGAGCCACTCGCCATTAAAGCAAGACGGCGAGACATCGTGTCGGCGAATGATGTCGGCGCTCCACGCTGAACCAAGTAAAACAGTGCTGCAGACATCATATCGACAGGCGACTGGCCGTCCAAGTAGAAATGGTTCGTCTCGAGGTGCGTCAAGTAAGCGTCCACCAACGAATTGCACTCTCTTGACGAGGAAGAGCTTGGACGGACGAGCATACCATTTGATGACACAAGACGGTGCCAAACCGTAAGAGCGTCATTCTCTGATCGCGTTGTATCTGGGATCGTGGCCGGATGAAGTGTCACCAACGGAACAGATCGAGCCACGTGATCAGTAGCCAGAGCTTCCTTTCCGACCAACAACACACCATCTCCTGTTGTGAACGGAAGGCTCAGACCAAAACACTGCAGCTCGTCTTCGTCAGCACACACAGCATCATGGCGAATATGGAGTGGACTCAGTTGCCATTGCATTTTGCCCATAGAAAGAGTCAGCACCTCATGTGGTGTTTGAGTGGCCCCCACTTCCTGTGTGAATTGGCTGGAACTGCTGTAGACCAGGGCAGAATTCTCGTCACGTCCAAAAGATGCCATTGATACTGTCGGGTGTAGATGAAGCTGCTCCAATATACTTGTTGACGTGGCGTACACGCAACCGGAAGTTCCACACATCGTAGTACCCGAATTGTCAGTATCAACAGGAACAGATACTTTCAAAATCGTGAACTGCACGTCTCCACTGAGCTGATAGTGCCATAGGTGCAGAACAAGATCACCCACTCGGGTGTTGGTGGGAAGAACTGCCTTCAAGTCACTTGCGATCACGTGAATCAATTCCTCAAATGATTGGGGAGCCATTGCAGAATTTACAGAAGCACCCGCCAAACCCTGCTTGGCCATTCCCTGCTGGAAGACTGAGTACAATTCTGCTGCACTAGAATCCCAGTCGTTGGTGTCAGAGTACTTCTCACGATTGGCTAGGTAGTCTCGAAGCGGAACTTCAGTTGACCTGATTGGTTTTGTTGATTGAGATGATAGAAGCTCGGTATTCCACGCGCGCGACGGGAAGCTAAAGCTCACAGATGTGGTGTCGACGTCGTCGGCCCAGGCTCCCCACTGCTGCTGCTCTTTGTCGTTACCATCGATATTTGACCACGAACAAGTATCTTGGAAGTCGAATGGCGTCGTGAAGCCTGTCACCGACGTGCGCAGGATTGAGTGTAGCACCTCTGCATCGGAGTCTATTGCCCATGGGGTCTCCATGTGCGCCAACATCGTTGTCAAGTCGTCCGACACAGCAAGACGTCGAGGAAGTTCACCTGGCTCGAGCGTAGTTTGACCAACGTAGACACTAGTGAAGCCAACATTCATGAGGATAATGACCGTCTTGAGCCCCCAGAAGATGCTACGGGCTTTCACCACCGAGACTGTTCGAGCTGGTTGGTCTCCGGGATACAAACTGCAATTGTGCAAGTATGTGGCAAGTGTAGGGAAGATGAGCGTCTCACAGAAGACTTCAAACACTTTACCGCCAGCGAAAAGAATGTAACCGAAGAGCGTATTGTAGTCCTCCACGATTGACGAGGCTTTGGCGGACAGCGTCTCGCCTGGTGCCAATTTGTTCTCGTACACGTACGTGAGCTTCTTCTTGTTGCTAGTGAGCAGTGCAAAACCGAACGCGAATACCAATGCAACGACAACACACAGGATGAAGCGACTCAACCGCAGACTCATGTCCACGATGGTGTTGCGGTCTGCCAGCGCATTTGTGCGTGCCATGTCGTTGGTTGTAGACTCGTTGGGGGTGAAGCTGCGCTGCAGGTAGTCGCCCCCATTGGCCATAGGCTGAGAGACTGGCATGAAGCTGCTGGAGAATGAAGTGGCAGTGGCAGTCGTGGACGAGGAGGCATCAGCAGGAGCAGCAGCGGCGCCACGGGACTGCAACTCCATTGTAATTGTGGAAGTGCCGATCCCTTGTAAGGTGATATTGAATGGGAGTGATAACAATTAAAAGGTTATTATATAACAAAGTGTATTAAATATTGGCATGAGTAATTGGTATGACTAAAGGTAACAAAGTGTTCAATTGTGTCTGTATTATTATAAATAAAAGGTATCACAAATGGATTCTGATCCGTGCTACTTGGCTCGTAGCCAATGGCTACACTCCAGTGATGCATCCAACTTCACTTGCCAGCAGCTTCATGCACAGTCCTCATAGTATAACACAGCAAGCTGTAGGGTACAGTCAAAAGCCAGTAGCACGCTAATAGGTACAGCCACTTAATCGACACGACGACGTTGAAGACGTCCGCCTCAAAATCTGTCTACACTTGTTTTTATTCACTCTGAAATGAAAAATATTCAGATATTGAATAAGTATATTAAGCCTCTTTAAGCAGATACCAGCCTTTTCTACCGCCCATCGTACTCGTCCCATACATTTTCCAAGCTAAAGTAACGTCCGCAGTATCATGGGCAGGAAGCAGAGGCCGTCGGGTACACCTGCGGCACCTCTTCAGTCGCTCAGAGCTCAAGCAGAAGCCAAGTACGAAGTGCAGCAAGCAGAGCGTCGGCAGCTTGAGACGGACCGCATGTCTTCCTACACAGACGACGCCTTCGAGTGCGAGTCGCCCCACGCCATTTTGGCCAGCAGTCGAGGGGGGCGACCTGAGCAACGTAGCGACCTGCAGACGCCTACAGGTGCAGGAGCGTCCCCGTACTTAGTGGTGGACAATATTGGGCGGCTACGGGTGGACAGCGTCAGCGACAGTGACGCCCATGACGAAGTGGCGTATGGGGAACTGGCTCAGCCTCGACCGGAGATTATTCTACGTTGGAAACGATTCGCTGTGCTGGTGGTGATCACTGCCGCTGTTATGTCTGCAATTGCTGCTTGGCTGCGTGATGGGTTCGTGGTGGACCAGGGCGTGCCTCTAGCTGATGCTGAAGACCGAGCGGATAATGTCAATTCGTATATTGGTCTCATTATGGGCTTTATCGAGTCAATTGTGGGTCTTGGAGTGGAGGAGATCTTTCCTGTGTTCATTGTGTATTTGCACAATTTAAGATGGTACCCAGGGGACGACCCGGCCACGAAGAAGCAGAGTAAGTTCAAGAAGTTCGCACTCACGATTTTCATCCCTGCAGTGATGATGGCTGTGGGCAGTTCACTCTCGGCTGTGCAAGCTAACCAGAAGGACGACAACACAGTGGACAGCAGCAGCAATTCGACCACGACGAGGTTCTTAATGCAGGAAGATATTGAGTTGACAAATGCAGGATTGGGGGCTACCATCTTGAAGACTGCCCTTACTCGGAAAGTGGACCCAATGCAACCTCTCGAGATGTCCAGGTGCAGTTCTCAAGAGTCAGAGGTTTTTACACCCGAGACACTCCTGTCTGCAGCTCCGAAGGCTGTTTTCGGGTTTCCTTTAAAGGAATGGGCGGCTGAGTTCGGGAATGGCTGGTCCCGTGAAGAAATGACGAAGCGCTACGAGGTTTCGCACCCTGGGGCAGTTGACGATGCGCAATTGAGTGAAGTCCTGCCGCTAACCACGGCCTATGAGTTGTGGATGCAAGGGAACCCTATTTTGATGAAGAGTGTGATAATTTCTACAAACACGGAAGTAGACGCACCACCATCAAGCGTGAAAGATTTTCTGGATGACGTTTTGAGCTCCTTTGGCAATACAGAACTGCCTCTACGGGAAGATGCTACTATGGATGCCTCATTCGAGACGCGGAAACTGAGCTCACTGATGGACTTAGAAGTTATGACATTGAAGATACCATTACGCGGGCCGAATAACGCCTCGGTCATTTGTGGAGAAACCAGTTGTGCGTTGCTGGAGCCTCAGCAGACCTTCGGACAGCGTCCGCCACGCAAACAGATTGGCTTGGTGCAACTGAATGACTCCTCTTCGGCGTTCTTGTATGGGTTCACGACTGTGACTACCGTTGAAAGTGCTGCGGTGACACGCTCATTGGTACTGTCCTTCGCGCGTTTGTCGTGGCGATTTGACAACAATGCGTACGAATGTGACTCTGTAACATCTTCCAGTGGAGGCTGTCAGCTACTGCACTACGAACTCCGTGACACCGGTCGCTACTTGGTATTGCCTAAACAGTGGCTCCCGAGTCAGCTTCTAAGTGGAAACTTAGCTCCTATGGCGCTGGTTCAGCTACTGGAGCCTAAAACCAAACTACAGCCCGGACAAGTGTCGTCCTTTGCAACGCTGGAACGCTTAGAGTCGTGGCCAGAAGATGACATGCGCTTGTGCTCGTCAGCAGTGGATACTTATCTCCAGTACGTTGACAACAACCACTTCTACATTGGCGCTGATGTTGTGGAGACGATGGCAGCGTCTGCGCTGCTTTTCATCTTCCAAAACGCCCGAGTGCTGGATAATGCGCCTGGTTCGGAGATCCTGATGACCCAACGACGTCTTGTGGATACGACGACGCGTCGGGTAAAGATTTTCTTGACAAATACCAAAGTGGGCAATGTGTGTACGTGGACGGGGTGCGGTGTGCTGTTGATATTGGCGGTCTTGGTGCTTGTGCTACCGAATGAACGCGCTCGACTCGCGCCCCCGCGTGGTGGCAATGCACGAGCAGAGAGGTTTGTCGCTGTGCAGACGGAGCAGATTTATCCCAACCTTATTTACAAGAAGCGTTTCCTGATCGGGAAGACGGGCGAGGAGATCAAATTTGGTGAATTCGCGGTCGAGTCCGTTGGGCTGCACCATAAGATGGAGGAGGACGAGCAGATCTACATTTGAGTTGCAATATGTAAGAATGAATTTCCTGAACAAGTGAGCCGTGAATAGGTGATCCCAGAAAAGTGTTGATGAGCCTCATTTTATATTCAAGCGCAGCTCAGGTCGAATGGCACCATCACCTTTGACTGCAGTGACAGCGGTTCTTCACGGACGACCTTATGTGTCGGCAATACCTCACATTCCTGCTACGATATCAGCGTTCCTGGATTCGTCAGTGGAGATACCGCTCGCACGAGCATGCCAAGTGGGGTCACTTGCACTATTGGACCGAATTTGGGAAAGCAGCGACCCCACCCACCAAACTACCGACAACAGCCAAGGCTGGTCACTCTGCAAGTTCCTCCGATCTGACCAGCATTACTACAAGTCACAGTTTGCCGATTCGCTGAATATTGCAGTCACCTGTGGCGATTTAGATGTTGTGGTGTGGCTTTTTCAACACTTTCAAAGCTGCTCAGCTTCCGCTGATCTCGTAGAGATGGCTGCGTTTGCCGGACATCTGCATATTTTGAAGTATTTATGGGATAACGGTCGATCCGCGCAGTTAAATATTTCTGATGAGGGGGATTCGAGAAATGTTGTCTTGTGGGGTGGGAAGGACATGAGAATGGCTGCGAAAAGAGGCCATGGAGATATCGTGCGTTGGCTGTATGAAAATGTACGGGGCGTCGAGCGCGAACTTGACCGCGTTATGATTTACGCTGTTCGAAAGGGAGACGTGGAACTTGTGAAATGGCTCCTTTCCAGCGTCTATCGAGATATGCCGGACCTACCACCACCTACAATTAATGATGCTGCCAGAACGGGTCATCTTCACATGGCTGAGTGGTTGTTCGATCACGGGTTTGTAGAGCACGTCGGAGACGCATTTCGTAATGCATCCATGAGCAACCACTTCGATATCGTCAAGTGGCTGGTTGAACACGATATCCTGGAAAATGTCGACGAAGGGGTTCAAGGTGCTTCTGCGTGTGGGTTTTTCCCCATCGTCATTTGGCTGTTGGAACGAGATCTTGGACGAGGTGCTTTTCGATCAATGTTCTTAGCTTCTATGAATGGCCACGAGGAAGTCGCTCAATATGTTCACGCTCAAGGCATCACTGACTACGGAGATAACACTATGTACATGGCAGCCGAACGTGGTCATCTGTATGTTGTAATGTGGCTATACTCGGCGTTTTCAAACAATGCGGACGTTGACCTGTTCCCGATCTGCAGACCAGATGCGTACGGCTATCCCCGATTTTCCACAGCAATGGACGCAGCAGCCAGCAATGGACACTTAGATGTTCTCCAGTTCCTCCACAGCGTGGGAATATCACTGGAGTCTTCCCCTGAAAGAAGAAAGAGAAAGCGACTAAGAGATAGAGAGACGTTAAGGGGAAGCAGAGTACCAACATGCACACGAGCAGCCATGACGACCGCTGCTGCTGAGGGTCATTTAGAGATTGTACAATGGCTACATGCGAACCGAACTGAAGGCTGCTCTCCGCGTGTCATGAACGCAGCAGCTCGCAATGGGCACTTGGAAGTGGTCCAATGGCTTCATGAGAACGTTATGGTCGGGTGTACTACCGCTGCGATGGACGGTGCTGCTGCAAATGGCCATCTCGACATAGTTAAGTGGCTTCATGATCACCGCTCCGACGGATGCACAACGATGGCAATGGATCGGGCAGCCAGCAATGGCCACCTCCACGTTGTTCAGTGGTTGCACATTAACCGCACCGAGGGCTGTACCACATTTGCAATGGACTCAGCGGCGCGTTCCGGCCATCTAGAGGTAGTGAAATGGCTCCATCGCCATCGATCGGAAGGATGCACTGACAATGCGATGGACGGTGCCGCCTACAACGGACATTTTGACATCGTTCAGTGGTTACATCGGCAGCGATCGGAAGGCTGCACCATTGATGCAATGCATTTTGCTGCAGTCCACAAACATTTCGAGGTCGTGTTGTTCTTACATTCACAGCGTAATGAGGGCTGCAGCCGATATACAGCTGTAGACGCTGCTGCAAGAGGTAACAGCTACATAGTAGATTGGTTAGGGCAGCACTACCCTGCACCCAGGATTTAGAAACGTAAATGAAAATGTTTACAACACGGAAAATGTTGACCACAACTCCTGCAAGGTTGTATACCATACGTATGATACCCTCACCGTGCTTACGTGATGACTACTAACTATGCAATCTGAATCGCTGGGCCGGGGAAATGTCAACAAACGTATAATTCGGCCGGTAAAGGCAAAAGACGTAGTTTCTGCGTCAGTAAACGTATACGGTACACAGCTGCGAGAATGTTAAGCAGAAGGCGTATTAATTGTAGCCGATAATGCCAAGAAACGTATTCTAAGGAGTTCCTGCTGATTCCAACGCTTCGATAAGATCTCGAGTCACTCAGGTACATTATCAATGTAGTAGATAAGATCTTGAATCTCTCAAAATCTTATCTACTACATAGATAAAAGTACCTCACAAGTGATTCAACCGGTCACACATTCAAATTTCCGCTCCGGTTCTTGGACCTATAAATTCATTCAACATGGTTGGCCTGACAGGAAAAGAACTCCAACAAGAAACGCTGCATGCCGGTGATACAATCGACTACTACAGGTTGGGCTTTGTCATGGAACCTCGGTCGATCCGAACTACGAAGGTGCTGGCTGTGGATACGTCCAAGGAATCCCCAATCAAGCTAGCAAGCGGTGATCCTAGTGGACCATTAATGTGGGTCAAGAGGAAATGTGGTTTAGATGGGACCACAGTTAGTGATGATCACGCAAAGTGGCGTAAGCTTCGAACCTTCATACTCGTGGATGGAACAATTGATGAACGAAGTGATGCAGAGATATTGTGCAGAAGACTTTCATCGATAGTGGAAGATGTGATGACTACGTACGTTGGCCAAAACAAAGCAAGGGCTGGTAGCTCCGTCGGAACTGATAATTCAGGAGACGAATATCACCCTGCCATCGATGAAGCCACGAAGACGACGGCAGCTCCAAACTATTTGCAGACATACGCAACGGTCGATGATCGGGATCGGGTGCCAGATAGAGTTGCTAAATTCGAGAAGACGACACCTTTTCTTGTGGAGCATCCAAACTGTAGTGAAAGCACTAGTACTGGAGACGTTCGAAATAAACACGAGGCGCATGTAAACATGAGCAATGCAGCGAGCAACATCGGCGTATTAATACAGCGCGGGATGTCATTCTTAACTGGGCGAGACGCAACCAACGCAGTGCGGGACTTCGCTTTATCTCAGGGGAAACGTATGAAGACTGCAAGGAGTGGAGGAACGGATCGCCTTCTTCAGTGTTCGTCAGCGAAATGCACGTACAAGGTTCAAATCTATCGCCGAAAAGGGTCGAACGGAAAGAATGGAGAGTGGTACATTTCCTCGATTTCGGGTGAGCATATAAATTGCACCTCAGTCGCAAAACCCTCTGTTCGGCAAATAGCAGAGAACTCTACGTTTGCTAGTGCGGTTACTGCAGCCCCGAAGGCTAAAGCCTCATCACTGACGACACTAGTCCGTGAACGCGATGGAATCCCCCTGCAAAATCGATTGCGGTCGGTCTATCGCGCTCGAGAAATCGCGAGCAAGGTGGATGCCACATCAAGGACCGAAGCCTACCAACAGATATACTCCTACATGGAACAGTTCAAGCAGCTAAATCCTGGGTCGATAGCTGTTTCGGAACGCGACAGCCAAAATCATTTCATGCGTGCTATGGTCGCCGTCAAAGCTAACTTAGATTCTGTATCGGTCAATCAACGCGTGCTGGGAATTGACTGCTCTCACTCAAAGTGCCCGTGGTACGATGGTGTACAGATGACATTGGTAAGCCAAGACGGTAACCGTGAGACGATCATCATTGCCTTCGCTCTGGTACCAAGCGAAGATCGCCCTAGTTACAATTGGTTTCTTCGTCATTTGGTGCAGTCGGGTCTGGAACTCAAACAACACGTGATCTTTTGCGACAGAGGTGCAGCTATGCTCTCCGTTGCGAATGATATGAAGCTTACAGTGCGTTTTTGTACGCTTCATATTATCCGCAATGTCACCACGAACTTCAAAAATTTTACTCCTGATCATCACAACATGGTGTGGAGTCTTCAATCCGCTGAAACGGAAGAAGCCTACCTAAGTGAGCTCGTGTGCATTGAGATTGCGCTTGGGCCTGACGTGCGCAAATACCTTGAATCGATCCCCCCGATAAACTGGTGTGTGCATGCCAATGTCGGGATCAAAGCGTTGTTTGGCTGGAGAACTTCTAACTTCGTGGAAAGTCAATTTGGTAACCAGTTGGCCATGGGATTTCGCCATTTGCCACCGCTTCAATTCGTCAAGGCGATGTGTAGCCGAATGCTGGATAAAGCCTACCAAAGGCAGCAGAATTGTTCGATTTGGGAGGCAAAGGATATGACTGTGACCCCCAAAAGCATGGAGCTGTACGAAGTGGAATCGAAGGAAGCTGGACACTATCAAGTACAACATGCATCACAGGATGTCAGCTACGCCGTTCGAGACACGAATAGACATGCAATGCGCGTCAGGCATCGAGTTACACTGAGCTCTAAACACTGTACGTGTGTCTTTATGGACCAGTACAAAGTACCATGCCGACACTTGATTGCAACGCTTAATAGCCGCGGACAACTCGATGCAGTGTTGGACTATTTCGACAGCGTGTACACTATTGCAAGTTACGTGAAGGCATTTGCAAACAAGGTGGTGCACGTACCACTCGACCAAGATCTGATAAAGGATAATGTCACGTTGCCACCACGGCTTGCACCAAGACGGGGTCGACCAACGACCAAGCGTATTCGAAGTAACGGCGAGGTTGGTAACGGGAGAACTGGTTATCGCTGTGGTAATTGCAGTCAAGTTGGCCACAACAAGAAGACATGCAAACAACGCAAACTCGGCTAACACATTTGTCACGTTGTGCCAATAAACGTATGCGGTATTACCGCCAGAAAGAATTCGATCGGTAAGGGGCAGGGAGTACGTATTTTGACGAAAAAACATATGTTTATACGTTTGTTGACATTTCCCCCGCTGGGCCAACAACACCTGGAAGGTTGTCTGGGTGTGCCAACATCAGATAGCGTCATCGGTGTGTGTGGTAAACAAATATGAAACCGAGATGATTGCCACATGACACTATTTCTAACTACTCCACTACCTTACTGCTTGCGGTTGCAAGGAATATCGACACTCGACTCGAGCGAATGCAGGTTTCATTCTTGAATACACCTCAAAGAGACCAAGTCAACAACCAACAACTCCGGACCAATACTCACCATGGCCTCCAACCTCTTTTCTGCAGTGAAACTCGGCGGCAAGAAAGCTCCGACTCAACTGAAGCACCGCGTGGTCATGGCCCCCATGACTCGTCAACGCATGGGTGACGACGGAGTGCCTGGTCCGGCTGTGGCAGAATTTTACAAGCAGCGAGCAACCGACGGTGGATTGCTGATTACTGAGGCCACCAACATCAGTGCCTACGCTCGTGGTTACTACGGAGCACCAGGTCTTTTCACGCCGGAGCAAATCGAAGGCTGGAAAAACGTCACGACGGCCGTGCATGACAAAGGTGGTGTCATTTTCAACCAGTTGTGGCATACCGGAAGAGTTAGCCACCACTTGAATCTCCCGAATGAAGCCCAACCTGTATCGGCGAGTGCGACGAACATGGAGGGGGTGCAGGGTCACATCTCGACCGCCAAAGGCCGCTTGCCTTATGAGAACCCCCGCGCTCTTGAGATCAGTGAAATCCCTGGTATCGTAGACGACTACAAGCGTGCGGCCGAGAACGCTTTGGAGGCGGGCTTTGATGGTGTGGAGATCCACGCTGCGAACGGGTACCTGCTGGAGCAGTTCCTGTTGAATGGGACGAACCTGCGCACGGACAAGTACGGTGGCAGTCCGGAGAACCGCGCACGTATCGTGTTCGAGGCCCTCGAGGCTATTCTGTCTTCCGTAGACTCGAGCAAGGTGGGAATTCGTCTTTCTCCGTTCGGCACGGCTTTCGGGTCCACCGACTCGAACCCTCGTGAGATCTTTGACTATGTCGTGAAGAAGCTCAACGACTACGACCTGGCTTACGTTCACATGGTCGAGCCACGCGGGATGCAGCAGCCAGCGCCTGATGCACCGGAGGGTGGAGTCACCACGATTTACCGCAAAATGTATGACGGCGTCTTGATCAGCGCGTCCGGCTATGACGGTGCTGAAGCTCGTAAGGTGATCGAGGATGGAACAACCGACCTTGTGGCTTTTGCGCGCGACTTCATTTCGAACCCCGACCTTGTGGAGCGCATCCGTTCGAACGCCGAGTTCAATCCGGTCAACTGGCAGACGGTGTACCTGCCGCTTGATGTGCCATACGAGACGGGATACACGGACTACCCGTTCCTTGGCGAGAAGACCTCCGCGTAGACAACCTACATAGGATGGGAACGGGCTTCTTTTCGCGTGCAAATCCTGGGACTTCGAGTGCACTGCACTTTTCATGCATTTGCGGTGGCTTTCCGAGTGCACTTTGCAAGAATCGGATGCTTGACCGCGTGCAGGTACATGTAGCATTTCCAACCAGGTCTTTGATGTTGCTCAGTGCGTGTTACTAGTATATCACACTACGTTCGTCGCTGTCCGAGCTATCCAAGCAGCAAAATACGAAGCGTGGCTACTAACAGTACATTACTTTGACTACCTTGCAATTGTCATTTGGTCTCTTTAGTCAAGTACGAGCAGCATAACTAGAGGTAACGGGAGCGACGTCTCATGATCCCACGCATGCCAACAAACGGGTTGGTAGCGGGGGAGCCTTCCCCGTCTGTAGTGAAATAAGAAAAATGTGTGTGTGTATGCCAGAGCGGACGTGCATGGTCGTGTGCTGTCCAACATGCACTCGACGACCAGCCGAAACGTGTCGACGCGGGGTGCACGTGGGAACCAGCCGTTGAGCACGCGAAAAGAATCCCCACCCCATAGGATGAAACTACCACGAGTATAGCCTTCATCTAATACAGCATCGTATTGCATGCTTATAATCTGAAAAGCTCTAGTGTACGCCGACGCCGTTGGACTGATCGAGTAGCGAAAAATTGTATCTCGCTGCGAACTTGCGAACTTTTTCGTGTCTGGCCTGCTGTGGATAGTGTTGAAGAAGCCATTGAACGACCTCCACGTGATCATTCACAGCAGCGTTCACTGCAGCGTCAGAGGTGCATCCGTCGGAGCGATTCGAGTACAAGAACATCATCACCTCTAAGTGTCCTCCAGCTGCTGCTCCATCCATTGCTCGGTATGTGCCACCTTCACTACGGTTCACATGTAGCCATTTTACAACTTCCAAATGTCCATTCGAGGCTGCGCCGTCCAAAGCTACTGTGGTGCAGTTTCCAGGCTCAGGGTGACGCTTGTGAAGCCACTTTACAACGTCAAGACGCCCGCTACTGGCAGCACGATCCACTGCCCCAGAGGCAATCCACTCGGTGATACTGCTTCCATTCTGTTGCTTGTACAACCACTGTAGTGCGTCTAAATGGCCATTTGCGGCTGCATTCTCCAGAACCGAGTGTGAAAGGCTGCAGCGTTCAGAGTAATGAGCGGTCAGCCATTGAATCAGCGCCACATTCCCGTTGCTAGCGGCTCCATCTACTGCTTCTTGTGAACAGCCTTCTGAACGATGATCATGTAGCCACTGCACCACATCGAGATGATTTCCTCTGGCAGCTTCGTTCATGGCGGCAGTAGTGCAACCTTCAGCCCGGTGTCTGTGTAGCCATTTCACTACATGAAGATGACCGCAATGCGCTGCTCCATCCATTGCCTTGATGCTACATCCTTCCATGCGGTTGTAGTGTAGCCAACGGACTACCTCCAAATGACCATGGCTCGCTGCATCGTCCAGCGCTCGTTTTGTGCAACCGTCTGTGCAATGTCGATGTAGCCATCGCACAACTTGTAGATGCCCACTGCTGGCGGCTGCATCCATCGCTGCGGTTGTACACACCCCACCGTGTTCAAGCCCCCACTCTAATGCCTCGAGATATCCCTCACTAGCAGCCCCATCCAAGGAGAAAGGTCCATCTATGGAAGCCGCAATCTCAACCAGACTGTTAATCATCTCAGGATGACCCCCTGAAATCGCACTCTGGGCAGCACTTGCCACTGATTCACGCAGGCAATCTACCCCAGCCATTTCAACGGTCCAAGAAGCAATTTCAGTGTTTCCATTCCTGGCAGCAGCTTCAAGAAGGGAACTCGCGCAATCCTGTAAATTGGCTGGATGCACCAAGCGCTTGCTTAGCCACTTCATAGTATTCAAAGAGTCCCCGCGAGCAGCACTGACGATTGCTGGCTTGATGCAGACGCCTTGTTTATCATACGCTAACACTTGCTCCAAAATGTGCAAGTATCCATTTGCTGCTGCAGCCTCGACAGCCTTGAAAATACCACTATGCTTGTCGACTGTAAACCTTTCCGTCACAATGTTTATAAGTAGCCACTGCACCAATTCAGCTTCCCCTCGGTGTGCAGCGTTCACCAATCCAGTTGAAAGTTGCGCTTGCGATAGAATGTGTCCATCTCTGAAAGAGGTCGGCGAGCCACTATTCGAGCAACAAGTCGTCGTGCGCCGCCAGCGAGCGCACAAGCCTGAGCGATACCCAATTGGCATGATTCATCAACAAGATCGTCCAGGGCATGCACTACGTGCTGCAGAGCTGCAACTCGCGGTTGCTCACGTAAAACTACAGAAAGCCCTGTAGTCAGTGTTGCTTCCTTTTCTGCAATGGTAGCTTTCCGAACAGGACGAGGCTGTACCAAGCGGAAGGTCATTCTTGAAGTTAATTCTCCAATACGTGGGAGCAAAACGAAAAGTGACATGGCATCAGGCTAAGTAGAAGCACTGGGCACTGCCCAGTGGGCTGACACTCGACAGACACACGCGTAGTCGTTTCGCTGGTTGGGACACTGATGAAACGAACTGCAGTCGCAAATGGCATGTCTCCTCCTTAATTGCATCGTGTTGAATACTTGCAACGCCCACCACACACGTGCGCAGCAGTGACTGACTCAGTACACCATTCTCCGGTAATACCCCTTATATTGCCTATGCAAGGCGGCGTATTCGTACGAATCGTTGAGGAGCTGGAGCATCCGGGTAGTGTTCATTGAGCCAGGCCAAAATATCCCCGCGCTTTCTACGCTGTGCTTCAAACGCAGCATTACGGCTGCAGCCTTCTGTACGCCGCGATCGAAGAAACAGCAGTACCTCAAAGTGTCCACCTGACGCAGCTGCATCCATCGCTCTGGCCGTGCAGCCTTCGTGGCGATGGCGATCAAGCCACTGCACTATTTTCAGCAATCCTGCACCTGCTGCATTGTTCATTGCCGCTGCAGTGCACCCTTCTGAGCGGTTGGAATGTAGCCACAGCAGTACTTCAAAAGCGCCAGATCCCGCAGCACCATCCATCGCTGCTGTGGTACATCCTTCATTGCGATGTTCATGAAGCCATTTCACAACATCCAGGTGACCATTTTTGGCCGCTCCATCCATAGCAGCAGCTGTGCAACCCTCTTTGCGGTGTTCGTGTAACCACTGTACCATTCTCAAGTGCCCGTTTGCCGCAGCAGTATCCATGGCAGAAGTCGTGCAGACACCCGATCGGTGCTCACAAAGCCATTTGATAACCTCCAAATGATTCCCCGCAGCAGCTCCATCAATCGCGTCTGACGTGTCGGTAGGGTGGTTTTCAATTACATTCGACAATCGTTCATCAACATCTTGGAGATACTTCAGTACCTCTAAGTGCCCTCCTTTCGCAGCAGCATCTATCGCAGTACTTGGTTCATCGGCGAGCAGAGTCATTGAGTACGGACGCAAGTCCCTGTACAAATGTGTTTGTGGTTCGTTGACAAATTCGTCGTTCAGCCACTTGACGACATTAAGAAATCCACGACCTGCAGCACGAAGCATAGTTCCACTCGAAACACTGGCTAGACCATCGAAACCCTGCTCATGCAGGTATTGAGCCACTTCTAAGTATCCTCGGATAGCAGCCTGATGCATACCAGATCTCGCACCACGACCAAGATTATGCTCCAGGAGCCAGCGCACGATAGGCAAGTGATCCTCCCTCGCAGCAGCGTCCAGTGCTCGACTTGCATTGCCGACTGGATGAAAACGCACCAGCCATTCTACAATCTCCAGGTAACCATTGCGAGCAGCATGCTCCAAAGCAAAACTCGCATGATGAACGTACCCCTCACGATAGAGCCATTGTAGCATTTCTAGATGGCCACCCCACGCGGCGTCATCCATCGTAGGCGGTGCCAATTGGCGTTCAGCATAATCACGACTCAATAACCACTGTAACAACTCGATATCTCCTTTTCGGACTACTGCCGCCATGAAACGCCCCCAGTCTCGCTCTACATTGCCCTTGTTAGTAAAAAGCCATCGCACCGTGTCAACATGCCCGTTCTCCATCGCAACTGCCAGGTCTGCGCCACCCCATTGAACTTGGTTGCTGTCATTTCTTCCAGCTGCTTCGTCGTCGATTTCTTGAGAGTAATGCTCATGGTCGAAGAAGAATTGTAAAACACACAGGTCACCGCTACTGGCCGCAGTCTCTACGGCCTGTCCACCCACCACGCATCCCGAGAAGTGATCGAAAAGCCATCGGACAATTTCCAAATCCCCACGACGCACAGCTTCGACCACCCCCTGCGAGAATTGCGCGCGGTAATAGTGGCGGTCAATCTGCAAAAATTGCAATGGGGACCAGCACACGAAATCACCATCATTGGACATCGCCATCTCTTGGCTGGTGTTCCAAATGCGATGTAGAAGCCGTAGTGACCCAAAGGCGCAGGCTCGAGCTAGAGAAACCTCCACGGAGTAGTCCAAGAACTTAGACACATAGGAGATGACGTGGGGAAGAGAGCCTGAAGGCCCGCAGCGTAACACTACAACCGCAGACGTTAGGTGATGCAAGGTTGACATGCCACTCAGGGCCATGATTGCGGGGGTCAGATTGTGTCCGTTTGGATATCACTAACAATTTTGTAGTATGTGGTTAGCCAGTAATATTCGAATATACCAATAGATTAGCCAATGAAAATGATTTGACAAAACAACATTGTAAGTCAATAGTGGTAGCCAATCGCGTAGTAGTAAATGGCCGATTTGCGGTAAGAGACCTTGCGGTTTTCGCTTTGCTCATTGGCATTTCAGAATTGACCACGACAAAGACAACCTCTGCTATCGCCCCAAAGCTCCGATCGACTATCGATGCGGTGACTCTTTGCTGAACCTGATGCGTCTTCGACCTCTATTTCACTGGCAAGTCGCTTTGTCCATAGAGCTCCCCGATGCTGCACCTTGGCTCGAGTATCCTGAGCTTAGATGAACACTGTTTACAATGGCAACGCTGTGCAGTACGAGGTACAGGCCACGTACAGACCGGCATACTGTGACGACACTGAGATCAACTGGAGAATCAATCACCGTTTCCGCAAGCAATTGCTGCGTCGACTTCAACCTGGACATTTGTGCCCCGCGGAGTGCAAAATGGCTACATTCAGTGGCATCGAGCCATTTCCCGCCCCGGTTGTTCGCTGCTAACTCGCTGCGTATGAGACAGCAGTCGCTTATCCGGATACTGCGACTATCGCAAGCTTCACTCGTGAACAGAGGCAATCAATGCTGCAACGTGCTGGTCCGTAACGTTTGCTACGACTTCACATTCTTCATCAAAATCACCCGATATCATGGTAGTGATGGCAACGTCACGATGCAGTTCGGACCAAAGTACAAGGAATTCCTCAGCTTCTTTCAGATCGAGCTGTTCCGACTGTGTGTGATAACTACATGTATAGACTGTCGAGGATACTGTAAGTCCGAGTCTGGTCAGTAGGAAGGAGTCAAGAATGAAACCTAAAAATCAAATGAATGTGTGGTCAAATCTCCATGTACTTTTGGCAACTCGATTTTTTTTCAATGTGGTCTTACCCCAATCGAAATGTTCTAGTAGTACTAAACCTCTTAGTACGAACTTTCGAGGGTCCGTTACGGTTGAGTGACAGGAAGGCCAGTGACCATCTTGATCGATGGGTCCAGCCTGAAGGAGGTTTTGTGCTCGAGGCTTTCCTTCCTAATAACAATCAATATTACTTTGAAATTTACCTTCTACATGACAAGTCTCTTCTTTTCTTACCTACCAAGAACACTCGACGCACCAAGGAGACGCTGGAGTACCTGCACAACAACAAAGAGCAGGAAGACAAGCGCGCTTTCGCGGCTTTTAAATAATTCTCCTTCAACTCGAGGAAAAATGGAAAATCTTTTCTGTACGATCGTTCGTGCGGCGGGCAGCGCGTTCTCGGTTAGGGTAGATGAGAGCGACACGGTGTACGCCTTGAAGAAGGCAATCAAGACGGAGAAGCAGAATAAGATCCAGTGTGATGCCGACGAACTGCAGCTGTCTCTGGCGAAGAAGGACGGCGCGTGGCTGACCCAACATGACGTGCTGCAAGGCGTGATGGACACTAATGGTTACACCAAGCTACAGTTTATAGACGCAAAGCTACGAGCCGTTGGGCTGGCTAGTCGTGAACTAGGCGGAGTGAGTGAAGAAGAAGCTGCTACTGGAAAGGGTCCTGTGCACGTACTGGTGGTGGTTCCGGAGCAAGACAACCTCCATTCCCCAGCCATGGATCTTCTAGAAGCAATGTTGCCCCATGTGCTCATAAATGCACCACCGACTCTGACTGAGCGGAACAAGGAATTTAAGGAGCAGTTGTGCAACTTTTATGGATGCTATCGCCGAAAGAAGTCCTGGGTGCGATGTATGCTACTCGACGTTGCTTTCCCAGAGTCACTTGTGATCGCCTCACATTTGTTTCGCCGCAGCAATGAATATTTGTCATTGGTGATGATGCAAATATCAGATATCGACGATGTGAAGAATGGTTTGTTGCTGTTCAAGCCGTTGGAACATGCATTTGACTATTTCCAAATCAGCTTCATTCGTGATGACACGGACGCCTTCCGTTTGAAGTTGTTCGACCCAGAAATTCGAGACACCCGTCTTATTGATCTCACGGACCGTAACGGCAATCAAGTGCTCAGTGAGGACCAAGTAAGAGTGCTCTTAGACAGCGTATCGTTGGCGAAAAAACGATGCCATTTCGAAGTGCAGACAACATTTGGTGACGTGGATGGCAGTACTCTGACATTTACTGGATTAGAGCGACCTTTCTATCGCTGTTTGAACTTACAAGCAAGAGTGGCAAGGATGATTGCCTTGGAGAAGCATTGGATAGATGCATCGTACGACTTTCCGAATTTTTGGTCGGAAGTATCACTTGACGACAAAATGGAGATGTTACACCGCAGCATTGAACAATGTTTTGATTGAATTCGACTCGCCAAGCCATTGTCATTAATCAGAAAACGAAATGAAGTTTTAACCCTTTAGAGGTCACAGGGTGCATTTTGACCCCTTTGGTTACTGTTCATGGATCACCCATCAAAACGGCTATCAAGTGGGGCATTTTGCCCCCGTTGGCAGAAGTTCAACAGCACATCTCATTCTGTAATTACGACCAATCATATCATACTTTAAATTACGTGTGACTCGTAGAGTCCTGCTCGCAAGGCACTAGCCTTCGGTTCTATACAAGAACCAAGTAGTCCACTAAATACGGTACTACCACAATCAGTGTCCCTACAATAAAGGAACTAACACTAATTATGTAAAATGCAAAACTGATTTTTATTGACTTTATTGCCCTAATCCTAAATGTAACGGATTTAGTATCTAGCATACTAAATCCTAATCAAAATGCAATGTGTGGCTCTGAGCTAACTGCCAGCAACTGGCTACATATGTGACGTGTGAGAAACACTATGTGTCGTACACAGATCTGTGACTTGTGACCTGGATGGTGTATACCACACCAACTGTAGCCAAGGCGCACAGCGCCGTGTAACCCCGTTACACCCTCCCCCACCAAACCGTGGATACGGAGTATCTACAACTACAGACATAACTGCCTTGTCAAGGCCTGTCACCGGCAACTTTCCGATAAAAGAAATCTCTCAACGAGAGTGCGCGTGCGCGCTGGCTCAACGAGCACATTCTACAATTCTCCCCAGCGAGCCAACCGCTCCTGAGGTGCCCCGTGAACAGGCGTCTACGCCTCAGCGCCTCAGCGCTTTCCAGTCTGAGCCCTCGGCTCCTCTCACGCTCTCCGTTTCGGAGTATTTCGCGGCGTCCCGCCTTCGCTACGGAGCGATGTTCAAGGCCAGCCCGACGTCAAGTGGTAGCGGTGGTTCACCCTTCGAGTACACGACAGCGTCGCCGACGCGCGACCCAGGTCGCTCTCCTACGGAGGAAGGTGAGGTCGAAGTGGACTACGAGGAGTCCGAACTGGGCGATGCCCCTACGTCTCCTGCTCCTGCGAGCTCTCGGACGACGCGATCCGAGCTGCGCTCTCCACGTGATCCGCGTCGGTACTCGATTCCTCGGCAGCTGCGTCAGCCCAATCCATTCCCTGAGGGACCTTCGAGCCTCGTGCTCAACGCGTTACGCAACGCACCACCACTTCCTGCTCGCGATGAGCCAGAGTCGCTCAAGGGCGTCGAAGACGCGATCACCAACCCACTGGATGAGGCGCAGGAGGCCTCTATGAGCGGTGCTCCGGAGTCACGCCGACCCGTCCAACGGGACATCGTGGGGACTTCGCGACGCGACTACTGCTTCGAGCCTCGTGACCCTGCCGAGCAGGTGAAGCAATTGATGGCACAGCCAAACCTGCATGGTTACGCCATAGGCGCACCACCTCGCACGGTGACTGAGACTCAGCACCGGCAAGGGCTCCATGAGCGTTTCCTGACCCCGCAGGTGTGCACACTCGCCGAGTATCGGCAACGCTTAGATAAGCAACGGCGACGGGAGTCTGTACCTCAGATGAGGACTTATCCACTCCTTCTCCAAACTGGAGAGACTACCCGGGACTACATGGTCCATGTGGCCACCTGGGCCGAGGCTTCACGGAAGCTCGCGTCGTTCGATCGCCTCATGGAGAGCTGCTCCGAGGTGGACGTCCGCCTCGCTCGAGGTCTACTCTTCCAGTACGCGAAGCTACGTGCGGCCCGGCCGCTTTCCTCGTCACACGACGGCGGTGGCTCCCGCCTCTCAGGCCACTATCCCTGCTTCGCAGGACGCTCTTCAAGTCT
>JAUMGV010000056.1:0-39765 GCA_032432875.1 Phytophthora meadii | reverse complement strand
TACTTCACCATCGACTTTGCATCAGTCAGCATCATTTCACCGGGCTCATTTCCAGTTCATTTGCATGGCGGCTATGGGGGTGCAGCTACGGGTGCCAGTGGCTACGGTGGCGCGAACGCGGTTACAAATGAATATGGCGGTCTGGATGCCGGGGTGTTGGCGGTTCTGAAGGCACTCGGCTGTTTCAACTCTGGCGGCAAGGGCTACGTGCCGGTCTCAATGCGAACGCGGGCCTCAACGCAAATGCTGGCCTCAATGCAAACGTAGGGCTAAATAGTGACGCAATAAGCTACGGCAGTGCCAACGCTGGGCTCAACGAAAACGCGGGTCTTTCTGCCAATGCTGGTCTCAGGTGCCAAGGCTGGAGCGGGTCTCAGCGCGAACGCTGGTCTCAATGCCAATGCGGGGTTGAACGCAGGTGCAGGAGTTGACAGCAAGGTCGGAGCGGGCCTTCATTCGGGTGCCGGTGCTGGTCTCGCTGTCGGTGCTGGTCTTACTGCTGGTGCCGAGTTGAATACCGGTGCTGGTCTGAATGCTGGAGCTAGTCTCAATGCTGGGTGCTGGTCTCACTGTCGGTGCTGGTCGTACTGCTGGTGCCGAGTTGAATACCGGTGCTGGTCTGAATTCTGGAGCTAGTCTCAATGCTGGGTGCTGGTCTCACTGTCGGTGCTGGTCTTACTGCTGGTGCCGGGTTGAATGCTGGTGCTGGTCTGAATGCTGGAGTCGGCCTCAGCACTGGCGTGAACGGCGGAGCCAAGACTAACACTGTCGGTAATACCGACAGCTACTCGAAGGCCACCACTACTGAGAATGTTCCTCAGAAGACTGCATCGAAGACTGTTTTCAAATTTGTATACTTTACTTAAGTGACTTGCCATTCTTACGTATACTGCATATTTTGCATACTTAGATCAAGATAACTACCCACAACTTACAAAACGATGGACCTTGCTACTGAGCGGCTAGCTCTGGTGGCACCAGGCCTCTCGTCAGGATTTGACTCTTCTTGATCTTCACTTGCACGTAGACGGCTTTTTAGTTTGTATAGTTCAGAACTCATACGGGTCTTCCCTCTTTGCGAGAAGAGCTTCTTGGGGAGGTAGTAGCGATGATATTTCTCCCAACAAGTCCAGGTAGTTTGTGGGCATGCGTAGGGCTTGTCGGAGACATGTACATTCTGGCAAAGGCAGACGTTGTGTAACACGCAAACGACCGTAACTTCAGTAGCATAGCGCTCTTCCCAACGACAAACGACGCACTTCCTGCGCTTGCGATTCATGTCGGTGAAAACTGCTTCGAGGAGACAACCGAGCACCTATTTTGGGGACTTCCAGAGCCTGCCATACCATTTTTTGCCTGGGCAATCCATACCGTGCTCGACGGAGATGCCTGTTGCGAAATATCTTCGCTGGAGACGCTGTCAGCGTAAAACGTTAGTCGCTCACTGGGGGCCTCCTTCCACTTCCCAGACAACAACTCGAAGCACAACTGAACAACAAAGTCTCGGTGTGGGTCACGCGCCTTACTCAGATCCAGTGCCAACCTCCGCGTTAAATACGCATTAGCTCTAGCAACATCGATGAGCGCTAATGCAAGCTTCTTGTGCCACTTTTTGAAAGAGTGACCGTCCGACAGCGAAAATCTGGCACGAATTTGATCAAGACGACCCACACCCTGCATACTGGCGTTGTATTCCTTGATGCATGTCGGTGCTGAAAAGCTTCGTGTTTCTGCTCGCACTTGTCGGGTTACAGTAGTGATAGACGACGGGTCTGCGTTGGATATCACCGTCACGATGGAGCTGTCATACCAAGACGCTGCAACGAGTGAGTGATCAGCGGAAACTCCTTGTCGAGAGGTACCACGGGAACAATCTTTCTTCTCCAAGAGTACATGACGCGGAAAGTGTGAACTTGTCTTTCCCACCGTACCGCGAGCGTAAAGCCCCTTGATACGTAGTGCCAGCAGCAACTGTACTGAAGTGTAGTAATTATCGGAGTTGATGATCCGACGGGTAGAATACAGTGGGCGAACGACTTCTAGTACACACTTTCGAATCGAGGACATCTCTGCAACTTCATCACTCAATCTCTGAGCTTCACCCACCGATATAACCCCATTTAGACGCTCCGTGATATCGCTCGCACAATGCAATCGAAAATTTAACGAAATCCAACTTGTAGCGCAGCACAACATGTAGATTCGGAAGTGATACTTCCCTGTCGGCTTCATTGGATTATACACAATGAGTGGCTTGCCGTACTTGGACCGGCAAGCGACGCTGGCTTCGTCAAGTGCAACGTTGCGGCCGATCTCCACATATTTTGCCCCAGTTGTCTTCAATAGGTTCAGCAATGGACGGATCCTTGCAGCCTGATCACGAGTGCCCGAGTTGATTTCAACACATTGGAAGCAGAAAGCCTTCCGCAGAATTTTGAACCGACGCAGCGGCATCACGTCGTCAAGCCCAACCGATGATCCACCCAAGATCGAGTTCTCTATTTGTGTACCCCAGTAGTTAGCGTATTCGCCTTTGTCGATAAGAGCCATGTAGAGTAAGATCCCCAAAAATTTCATGACTTCATCTAGTGTAAACGGTGCCCCGATTGCGATGCTGTTCTGACGAGCACAGGTATTCGTCTCTCCAACAACCTGCTGCCAGAACGAAACCGGAACGTACGCGAAAAAACTTGACGATGCGGAGTGCTGAAAGATATGTTTGAATTCTGGTCGCAACCGTGTCTTCGTAGATCCGTCAGCATGTTGATACAGATCTGATGGAGCGTCACACTTTGCTTCAGGCTCAAAACGGATGCTTTTGATAGCCTCAACCTCTGCTAGTGAGGTAGGAAGTTCAACCGGTGGCTCGTAGGACTCCACGTACTCCTCCAGGATGTCGGTGTCGTCATCGACATGGACGTCCTCGCCATCAGCAACAGCGCACAAGCGGCCCCATCCAACACCAGTAGAGCGCCCGTGTAATGCACGATAGTTTGTGTTGCCTCGTTGCACGGCGCTAAGAGTCAAGGTTTCCACGTGGTTTTGGAACTGCGAATCCAACCAGTTTATCTGGAACAACGACTGCTTCAATACTCGGCAAACTCTCCCAACCAGGTACGCACTCCCGACGCCAACGTATTTCTTCTTCTGCGTAATAAATCCCTCCTTCGAAGGAGCAAATGCAACGAGTGTGTCTACATACATAGACAACACTGACGGTAACGGTTGTTTTTTGGTACGTCGAGTAGCAGAGCCTTTGGTTGTCGGTGCTTCACATGCTGTGGCTGTAGGGCGTGGTGTAGCTGGTGATGCCTCACCAGGAACTACTGTTGAATCTGTTGCCAGTGCGACAGCGGCTGGAATTGATGGCAATGCTCTCGTAGTGGCAACAGGACCGCCTTCTTCAACACCTGCTAATGGGGTCATTGGCGAGGAGGCTTCATCGACAGTGGCTTCTTTAGTCAAGACTTGATCAAGACTTCTCCTCGAGGGGGCCTTGCGTTTGGAAGGTACGGAGACTGGTTCTGGTTGGCGGCTTCGTTTGACGCCTGGCTGTGGAGGCTTTGGCTTGTTTTTTTTTTATCCTTTTGGGCGGCCTCGCTTACGCTTAGCAGGCCCACCGGTATTCGCTTCTTGGTGGTTTGTCTCTAGCCCGACTGTGCTGGCTGGGTTTCGCTCTTGTGCCGTTTGCGTAACTTCGCCTGCCGTTGGTGCTATAGAGTGAGTATCTGTGAGGGCAATGGCAGCGTTCTCTGCATCGCGACCTGCCTCGGAGCCTTGGCGACACGTTGCCATCTCAAGTGACTTCTTGCGGGATTGGATTGTGTCAAAAG
Organism: Phytophthora meadii; assembly: GCA_032432875.1. NCBI lineage: Eukaryota > Oomycota > Peronosporomycetes > Peronosporales > Peronosporaceae > Phytophthora > Phytophthora meadii. The sequence continues at coordinate 35,932 of JAUMGV010000056.1, read as the reverse complement.
CTTTGCGTCCGTCGACTTTCTATAAAGTTGTACAATATCAAATTCGATAGAATAACAGAGTAAAATATCATTTTATATCATTTCAAAAGCAAGGTGATGGAATTTCAAGATTCCATACTGAAACCAAGTCATTTACCACATTCTTTACTAAAACGTACTCAAGTGCAAAACTGGCTTCCACGTCCAAACTCAGGCCTATTGTTGATACATCTACGCCGTAAATATTATGTTCCTAGCTAGTTGCTAAGCTACACCCTACATTAGGTGAGACGGGAAGTGCACTGGCAGCGTACACGGTGTCCGAGGCCCAGCTCAAGCGGTGCCGTAAGGAATAGAGCGGGGCTTGTAATTTATCATGTATCCACCTCTGTCTGTCTCTGGTTTTTGTGCATTGCGTAAACAAGCTGATTCACTGCTTGGCCAATGAAAAAACTCGCCGTCAACTTTGCTCATCAATTCAAAAATATCAGCCAATGAAAAAAATGCTAAAAAAATATTGAAGAGAGTACCGTGGCTTATGAAGGGGGCAGAATGCCCCATTTCCTCTCCCAATCCACAGCTGTGCAGAAAGGCTCTGATCAGGCAAGTACCGTGCTTTATGAAGGGGGGCAGAATGCCCCACTTGATTTATTAACATGCTAACTTTGTATACCATAGTAGCCAAAGAGAATATGCTGTGTTCGCAAAAATATTTTTGAAAGTGAGAGCTACTACAGTATTATTTGTGATAAAGTTAGTACAAAAGAGCACTCACCTCAGCAATTCCTCGCTACCAAAGAACGGATTAAGTCGGCACGAAAGCGCTACTATCTGCGCACACGCGACGCTCAGCTACGACGATAATAACAGCAAGCGTGACAGCGGAGTGCAAAATGGCTACATTCAGTGGCGGTGGCCTCTTGGACAGGAGCAGGCAACTGTCATCCTTCCTGACCTTAGCCGTCGTGGCCAAGGACACAACAACAGTCACGATGGGCGAGATGATAAGCATCAGCATGGGTGAAGGTGATCATGCTGCTTTGCGAGTAGAGACCATCTGGAATGAACCAGTTGAAGCCACCAACAAACTTTCCCTGAGCGAGAACACCGCAGATGAAGATCGTGCAGCTCTTCCAGCCAACGTACCCGTACGAGTCGCAGGGATTCCAGGACACCCAGAGGCGACTATTTTGAAACAGTTCCAGGAACTAGGAATGTAGTACAGAGCCTTAACACCTTGGTTCCGAACGTCGTAACGGACGACATATATTTTTGTTTATGTCGTCAGTTACGACATTGGCCAAACAAATGGCTCAGATCTCATTCTTCAATACTTTAATCAAGTCATTTCACAGCACCTAGCTCGCATAAGCTGCGAGAGGTTTTTTGGAGACATTTCAAAATCGGGCCAGGGCCAGGGTTTCAATCTGGCCTGGACGCGCAATTTGCTGATCATGGCCACAGCCACTCATTCGACAATTGGCGGGATGGCGCGCATCCGGAAGACTCGGCGGGAGAAATCTGCCGCCCAAGCTCCCCCTGAACACGACATCGACTTTGGACACTTGTGGCGGCAACTTCGAGCGGCAGGCTGGACGTCCAAGCGCCTAATTGGACTGCAGACGGAGTGGAGCTATGCCAGCCCTGGGCGTAGCAGCGTTTTTGTAGGAGAGAATGCGGACGTGGGCCACGCATTTCAGTCCGGACTACTCGAAGACTCTCCCGAAGCCTCTGACAACCTTGATGATGAGTCGAGCGTGACACGGATGAAGACGCTCATGGGCTGCTCGACAGCTCCCAAGTAGACGTGAGAGCTTCGCAGATCGACACGAGCGTACAGCACTCTCAACGAAGGTGAAGAAGACCGTGGAGAGCTTGTTGCACCGACTCTGCGGCAACGCAGGCGCGCAGTGTTGCCGGCGCCATCAGACATAAATGTTTTGGTACATGGAGAAGCCGATAGCGACTACGAAAACTACAGCTCGAACGATGGCGAAGAAGATGGCGTATTTGATGAAGACAGTGAGTGTGGCGGTGATGAGCTGAACGAAGACGACGACGTGCTGTCCGACAGTGACGCAGTGGAAATGGACGAAGCTTATCTTGCATCTCCGCAGCTTGGTAGCGGTGCTCTGGACTCTGCTGCGCTATCGCAGCGAGAGAAAACACTACGTGAGATGCGATGGACCGGTAAATCGACCGAATACGAGTCTAATGTTACCGCGTATCCTGGTTTAGGGGCAGAGGAAGCACGTCCTGTTGCCGAGCTGCTTGACGTCTGGCGCTCGCCTCTTCTGACCGTCTTCTACTTTTTGCCCAAGTCTTTGTGGGTGCATATCGCTGCTGAAACCAACCGGTACGGACTCCAGCAAGTGGATAAACGCGCAGCAGCAATTCATGCACGACAGAAGGAAGGTCGCGGTGAGTCTGTCAAACAAATTGCACGCCGGTTGAAAGTGTGGTGTAGTGGATCCGCTGGTCCAACGTTCACACACGGCGCCCAGACACTGACTAACGGAGGGGATACTCCTTGTGTACCCGTCAGTGGGCGGGATCTGCTCTCTTAGGAACGGGAGAGTGTACACAGGCGTGAGGGCTTGAACGTCCTTGGCGGGGACTTGGGAGGTTGGACTTGCGTGGGGGTTCCTGCACACAGGTCGGATCCTGAAGCCGGATCCTCAAGATCCAAGACATCGACATAGTGTAGAAGTTGCAGGAGAGCCAGCATGATCCAAGATAGGGATTTGAGATGGGAAAGATAAGGTACAGGATGAGAAACTGGATAAACATAAATCAGAGAGTCGAATTTACCTTCTAGTGCGCAAGTGGTTTTCTTCAGGACCTCAGGCAAGGGAAGAGGATAGTGTATTGGCCTCCCCTTAGTCTTCCTGCAAGTTTCTTCGCATACCTAGCTACAGCTAAGACCGGATCCCCGATTTGGCCGGCTTACCTTACGCTAGTGAAGACCCCGGATCCAGCGGTGTTGATTGCTTAACCGTAGGATCCCTCGACCTCTCAACACCCTCAAGACCAACCGCTACAGGGCGGCAAGCAAGACAGTAAAGGAAAAGGAAAAGGACCCCCACACCCACCAAGGCAACCCCGGATCCAAGGATCCACAAGATCTTCGAGTCCAAGACCAAGACCCCCCCCAACCAGGAGGATCTTGGATCTTGAGGATCCGGCATCTAGATCCGAGGATCTTGGATCTGGATCTCTGGATCTTGGATGTTGGGGATCCGACTTCAGGATCTGAGGATCTTGGATCTTGAGGATCCAGCTTCAGGATCCGAGGATCTCGGATCTTGGGGATCCGGCTTCAGGATCCGAGGATCTCGGATCTTGGGGATCCGGCTTCAGGATCCGAGGATCTTGGATCTGGATCTCGACGTCTGGATCCGAGGATCTGGGTTCTGAAGGATCCGCACTTAGTACCGTGGGATCCGCACTTAGGACTGTGGGATCCGAACTTAGGTCAGCCAGGCCAAGTGGATCCTAACTTAGGGTCCGCCCTAGAGTAGGTACCCGGTTCCAAGGACCTGTCCTTATCGTAGCACCACTGTCGCACGTCACCCATCATCGTGGTCGTTCTGCGTCCCGTCTGGCTTGATTTGAATCCACTTCACCACAATCGCCCCTGGGACGAGGTTGTTGCCGCACAACGGCATCACGTCGTTCCCATACAAAATTCCAAGTTGGCTCGCCATTCCTCAAATCGCCGTCTCTGCAAAATGGATCGGCCTGCCGACGACTGTTCCTCCGCGTACACCACCGTGTTCTTCGGCCAAGATCGCTCTGCGGCTCCGCCTCCGTGTCCCCATTGCGACCAAGCTCCCTCTGATTTCACGGCAGCCGCCACTCCTACGATTCCAAATCTGGATCCTGTGCATGCGGCCGTTGCTTCTCTCCAGTCTCTGTCTGATGGATACGTCGAGATGCAGGCCGGCTATCAGCAAGTGCTCCAGGATCTCACCGCAGCCCGGAAGCATAGTGAAGAGCTTCATAACCTGCTGCAGCCTCGCCTGAACCTTGCTCAAGCGTTCATTGACTTCGCGCAGCGTCGGTATGATGTTTCTCAAACTGCTCTCCGACTGGCGAAGCAAAAGGAAGCGGAAGCGGCGCAAGATCTGGTCCGGATCAAGGATCATTGCGTGAGCTCGACGTCCTCAAGGCCCAATACTCGGATCTAGAGGTCTCTTCAGCAGAAGCCTATGCTGTTTTACAGGACTATGCAGTCGGACTCGACCGGCAGATTGCTGGGGAAGACACATCTGCGGAGGATCCATCCGTGGTACGGTTGGCTCTAGAGCTTGAGCATCAACGCGAAGAATCTTCGGAACTGTTAGAGCGTTCAACGGAATTGGAAGAGAGGTTGAAAGACACGGGGACCGCGCGAGATGCGGCCTTACTCGAGCGAAATCGCACCAGTGTCCAGCTCGCGGAGTCAGCCATTCGCTGCGACCAACAAGCACACAAGATTGAGGATCGTCGGGCCCACCGTGACCAGCTGCATGAGTCGCTCAAGCAGCTCCCCAATCAAAATCTCGTTAAGACTGTCGAGTCGCTCAAACTGGATCTTCATGTTCGGGACGAGAGGGTCAATGAGCTGGAGAGTCTTCTCGCCAAATCAGAACGTCGACGTGGGGAGCTCCATCGGGTTCATACGCATACTGTCCAGAAACTCGACCGGGCCAGCGAAGCCCTGGCTGAAGCAAGAGAACCTCAGCGCCCGCGAAGAGATAGAGCGTCAACAGAGACGGTCTGAGAAGAACGTATCCAAGCGTCAGAGCGCCGAGAAGAGTCTCCAGAGGGCCAAAGATGATCTGCTGAAAGTAAAACGTCAACGCGATCGAGCGGACCAAGCCAGAGAGAAGGTCGAACGTGAGCTCGATCGGATCCGAAACCAGTCGTCGGAATAGAGGAAGATACGCATGGATCTCGATCGGATCCGTCTCGAGCGCGACGAGGCTGCCCGGGCGTCCACAGCAGCAACTCAGGAACTGGATAAAGCGATTCAGAAGATCTCTACGATAACCCTTGAACGCGATCAGGCAAGGCAAACCCTCGCCGGGAAGGACCAGGTCATTCAGCACCAAGGGGCCGAGATCCAGCGTGTGAAGAGCGAATCGGAACAGCTGACTGCGTCGCTGGCGCAAATGGTGGCCAACGGAGAAGACCTTGAGCGTCTTCGTCGTGATCATCAGGATCTCAAGACAAAGTATGACGTGCTCGAGCAGGAACATGCCGCCTTGGAGGAGGAGCATCGTAGTGTGATTGACGAGCGCACGTCGGCTCTCCGTAATTTAGCTTCGATTACCTCCATGGCGATGCGTAGTTCCTCGAATGCCCCAAGCGCGCAGTCGGAGTCTTCTACTTCCCAAGAAGGTTCTTCCGCTAAGCGTCGTCGACGCGAAACTTCTGTCCCAACAGAAGAGCCGCCGCACAAGATCTCACGTCAGGCTGATCTCGCAGATCCTTCCGCCGCTGTGTCCAAGCCTGCGCCTGTCCCCGCTTCAAAAACAGCGGGTGATGCGACTGACAATCCGGATCTCGACTTCGGGGACGCGGCGCAAGAGCGACCGGGGGAGGATCAAGGCTCGGCGGATCCCAAGCGTGTTCCATCTCCGGACAAGTCAGCTGAGGCACCCCTGCCGAGTGCACCCTCAGAGATCCCGGATCCGACGGGCCCCGCGAAGCCTTCCGCTATCGCTGCCAAGCCCCATAAGGGATCACAGGGCTCCGGTGAGAGAGGTCCAGCTGGATCCGGTGCGGGAGACGACCCAGGATCCGGCTCGGTCAGCGAGTCGGGGGAATTTGATGAAGAACAGTTGAAGGCCGCCATGTCGCGCTCTCGGTCGGAACTGCGTCGGCGTTCGTCGGGGGCCAGGTCGGCGTCTGCTCCTATCGAGATCCGAGACGCCCCCACTACCCAATCCAGTGTTGCATCCAGCCCTTCACGTTCTGCGTCCCTCGAGGTTCACCAGACGGATTCTCTCGAAAGCACTGTTGGGCTTCAGTTCGAGGCGTACGGCCCACTAGAAGAGTTCGTTCCAGCTGTTCGGGATCCACGCGAGATGTCTCCCGAAGAGGTGGCCCCTTGGATCGCAGACCAAGTCAGCCTTCTGAGTCTGCAAACACTCTCTGCCGGTGCCCTGACCGCTTGTTATCGCCCAGGGTGGCTGTTTCCCCTTCGTGTCCGTCGTGGTGCTATGGATCCGTCCAGCTACGCTCCAGGTCTAATCTCCAAGGCGCAAATTACCGAGTTGTACGCGACGGAGCCATGGAAGGGTCTGAGGTCCCAGTCTCCGCCGCCTTACACCTTTCAAGCCGACTTGTCACCCCATCTCGCGGAGATCCTGAGCTGGTATGACGCATTTGAGGCTGCCAACCTGCAAGCGATCTGGGAATGCACGCACTCGTTCCCCATCTCTATGGAGCTTCGGAAGTCGGACAATTGGTTCACAAGCTTCTATCGTCGCCGAAAGAATCGCGGGTCCCATGCCCGGAACAACTACCGCAAGCTTCAGAGCAAGATCTTCGAGAGGATGCGTCTGACGGGGTGTTGCGACCTGGATCTGTGGTTAGATCCACACTTCGTCCACTTCCCCGTACCGATGGAAGACGTCACCTGGTATCCTGGAGCTGAGGCCGCCGACACCGGAGCGGATCCTCCACAGAGCCTCTTAGCCGCCCTCGACGATTGTGATCGGAAAGATCCTTGGCGTACCCACTACCGGTCTGGATCCTCTCACCCGAACCTTGGCTCCGGTCGACTCTCCATGAAGTTCGTCCGATTGCTGCCTGATTTCGATGCTGACACCGCCAGGGCCAGAACTTTGTAAGCAGCATCGCGTAACTCCATACATCTTCTTGTCCGTCTTCTGTCTTCTTCACCTGGTATCCATGTCCTCCATCTTCGATTTTGTTAAGATGCATTTCGAGAGATTGTAGGATCCAACATCAAAAACTGGGAATCCAGCCTTCGGATCCACGAATCCGACTTAGAGATCCGAGGATCCGGCCTCGGGATCCGGAGATCCAACTTCCAAAACAGATCCCATTATGAGTCCCGAGGGTCCAGGTAGAAAATTCGCTCCAAACTCGAGCTCTAGACGGGATCCGAGCGTAGGTTCTGATCCTGCCTTCCAGCCCTCTCCAGAAATCGGTCTTCTTTTTTTCATATACAAACATACATCGCGTCCACTCGCAGTAAGCTGCGAGTCTTCTTCTTTTCGCACTGATAAGCGCCCTCATCAATGAAAAAAAAAATCCGCCCACTCGGCTACTCTTCATCATGTGACTGCATCGCTTGGAACCGATTCCTCTTGCTCCGTTCTTGGAGAAATTCGTGCAGCAACGCACCGCAGTTCAAATCTGCTTCATCTACCCAAGTAGGATCCTCGTACCCTTTCCAGAAAACTTGGAATTCTCGCCGGATCCGGCCATATCGAGTGGGTCGTCCCGTCCTGACATCCACGATCTGTTCAACCTCGAACTCGCCGTCTTCCAGATCCCGATCCCAGCTGTCTTCTGGTAATAAGGCTTCGTCAAAATCTAGACGATCCGTCTCGTTCACCGTCAACTGGATCTTCGGTCGATCCGGAAATGTCTTGACTGGCTTCAATTTGGAGATGTGCACCATCGGGAACAACTGGTAGTCAGTACCGGCGATCTCCAGGCGAACTGCGTACTCGTTCGTCATTTCCGCCACGCGGAACGGTCCATGCCACAGGTGAGCCAGTTTCTTGGCATATCCATCCATGACTCTGTCCAGGAACAGCCAGACTTGGGATCCGGTCTCGATAGAGTGTTGAGTCGCCGCCTCGTTCTGCTTATCGGCGCGATCCGAGATCGCTCGCTTCAGACGGTCGTTCACTTCCACTCTGGCCAGTTGGTAGTGTCGCTGGATCCTATACCTCCAGCGTCGTGGATCTACATCCCGGCGTCCGGTACTCCCCACGAAGAGCGTTGCTTCCAGAGTCGTCTTGGGATCCCAACCATGTGCAAGGTAAATGGCGTGTCGCCCCTGGTCCGATCTTGCGCAGCCGATCTTGCGCAGTGTTCAAGGCGAAGGTTAGGCGTTCGGCGTATTCGTCCCAGTCTCGTTGGTTGGGATCCTGAACATACATCTTGATCGCTCGAGTGATCGTCTGCACCATTCGCTCAGCGGTGCCATTTGACTGTGGTCGATAGGCCATAGTGGCTCTCTGGCGCTGGCCCAGGATCCGGTTGAAAGCACGGAAAAAGTCTGACATGAAGCCGGGTTCTCGGTCGTGTCGGATCACCTGGCTGGCTCCGAATCGACGAAACAGGCAAATCTCATACGATTCCGCGATGGCCTGGGCCGTTCGCGAGTCATTCGCATTGACGATCACATAACCCGTAAAGAGATCCACCCATACCAGGAGTTCAGTGTTCCCGTTCTCGGATCTTGGTAGCGAGGGTATGTGATCCATAGCGATTACTTGAAACGGGTAGGTGGCTTGAATATTGCCTGGTGACACACCCCGAATGGTGGGTCGCTCGCCTTTTTCGCAATCCACGCATTCTCCAACGAACTGCTGTACAGATTTGAATAGCCCTCTCCAGTAGAAGTGATCCTTGATCCTCTGGTACGTACGGCCGATCCCTTGATGTCCTCCTTCTAAACTTCTATGATAATGATGCAGCAGGTCCGCCTGGAGCGTCTCCGGTATAACCAGTCGTAACAGTCCATCTCGATCGGCTTCGGCCCTTCGTGACGGCGTGCAATAGAACAACAACTCATCCTCGTCCAACTCGAAATTGTCTGCTAGCAGACGGCACGTCTTGGCTTCGGCCGTAGTCAGATCCGTCAGCTGTCCCCGCAGGAACGACTTCAGGTTGAAGATCCATGTTTCTTCGTCCTGGGCTTGCCAGATCCGGTCGATCCTCAGCCGTTGCACGGACTCCTCGTCGAGTACTCGGGGTCGCCCCTCTCTGGCTTGTCTTCGAGTAGCAACTGTGGTGTCGGATCCTCGGATCCCGAGGTCAGAATATCATCCAGCCGATTCAAAGTGACGAGATCCTCGCGATCCGCCCCTTGGTCGATTGTAGTCCCGCTCTCTCGTTGCAATGCTGCACTGGCCAAGCTGTCGGCGCTTGCGTTCCACGCTCGTTTCACATGTAGCAGGTCGTGATCCGGCCAGTCCCGAAGCCGCATTAGCGCTCTTCTGTCTCAGTAACGTCAGGGCCGGCGCTTTACAGTCGATCTCGCCGCGCATCTGGCGGATCACCAGATTCGAATCTCCGCAGATAACAAGTCGCCCCTTAGCCAGATCCTCGAGTAACTCGAAACATAATAGAAGTCCGTTGTACTCCGCTTCGTTGACTGTCAGGCTCTCTGCGTATCGAGATGCTACCTTAATCACCTTCCATTCAGGTAACTTCCAGACGATCGCGCTGAAGGATCCTCCGCCACGTTTCACCCTGGCGAATCCGTCGAAACTAACCACCCACAACTCTTCCTCCGGTCCTACGGTCAGTATTGGCATCCGGATCGCTCGGCGTGGTTCCTTCCTCGGGGCGATGTTCACTAGGGCTTGATCCACCTCGGATCTCGGGGTGATACTTGCGGCAAGGGATTCGATGATCTCGTCCTCCCGTTTCGTACACTTCGTGATCTCCAAAGCCCAAGGCGATAACAGCGCTTCCCATTGGCCCAATCTTCCCTGCAATCCAGTGGAGCGGAAAAGCCATCCAAGGGTAGAGTGCCTGGTCAGGATCCGGATCCGTCGTCCAACCAACATGGAATACCCGAGATCCAGGATCCTTAACAGGGCTAGCACTTCTTTCTCCACGATCCCGTAGTTTATTTCGTTCGGCTTCAGAGATCTGCTGGTGAACATCACCGGCATGTAGGTCCCGTCGTGATCCTGCGTCAGGGAAGCTGAAATGGCCCATTCGCTGGCGTAGACAATCACCACCGGTTGTTTATCGGGATCAAAATGCTGAAGCGTAGGAGTCATAGCGATCTTCTTCTTCAGGGCCTCGAAGGCCGCTGAAGCGCGGATCCACTTCTCATCCGGATCTCTCGGACTCGACGGATTCTTAGGATTCTTGATCACGGAGTCGGTTGGCTGCAGGGTCTTGCGGCTGGATCTCAACTCCGCGAAGTCGACCTCCCTCAGTTCGTAGAGTACCGACGCGTAGACCGCCATGTCTTCGATGAATCGAGCGTAGTAATTTAGGCTACCCAAGAAAGATTGCATAGCCCGCAGTGATCTCGGGAATGCAAGATCTACCAGCGCTTCTCGATCCTTCGGATGTGCCTCTAGTCCTTCGCCAGACACTCTGTGTCCCAGGTAGTCAACCTTCTTCAGGCCCCAAAAACTCTTGGCCACGCTAATCGACAGGTTCCACTTGTCACAAGCTTCTAGCAGCAAACGCACTCGTTCGCACAGGTGATCCCAGGATCCAGCGGTCACTAAGATGTCATCAATATACGATCTTCGTCCTAGTACAGACTGTTCACCGTTCGTCTCTGGGATCCCATCTCGGAAAAGATCCAACGCGGATCCGGTCCGGTCGTAGGCGGGATCCGTAGGAATCCATAGAGGGCGTTTGTTGGACAACGCTGGTAGATCTGCGGGGCATTCTTGAGACCAAACGGCATCCGGTTCCACTCAAACAATCCCAGCGGAGTGATAAATGCCGAGATGGCCCTTGCGCGATCCGTCATGAAGACAACCCAAAAACCGCTGGCCATATTGAGAGAACAGTACCACAACGCGTCGAGATCCTCCAGTAGATCGTTGATGAGAGGCATAGGATATACCATCAGCTTCGTCAGGCTGTTCACCAACCTGTAGTCGATGCAGAGCCTAATGTCAACGCCATTCTTCTTGATGATCACGACAATTGGCGAGGTCCACGTGACGTAGAGACTTGGATGATCTTCGCTTGCAACAATCCCTTGATCAGATCCGAGAGCTTCTCGCGATACTGCGGCGCCACCTTACGCACTCGCTGGGCAATTGGCTTCGCGTCTCCCACGTCAATATCGCAGATCACGCCCACGGCAGGAGGGGGCAGGGCATTACCCTTCCCAATCAACAAGTGCTTGTACTTCCAGATCTCATTCGCCAATCGTTGGATCTCTTCAGGTATGTTGGAGGCTGGATCTCCCGCTTGGAGATCCTCAATCTTCACTTCGAACGTCGCCGTCACAACCTCTGGCAAGACCGCCATTTCCTTCTCGAGATCCTCCGCGTAGGATCCACCATTCTCGTCAACAAACACTCCATCGTCGACGTGATCTTCCGTGTTACTGGGATCCGGTCGAGACTCGGCAACGGGATCCAATGTTCTGACGGCATGTTCTGACTGGGCAGAGGTTCCAGGATCCGGCTGGGCACCAACCTCGAGATCTGGCTGGGATTCAGCCACGGGATCCGGTCGGGATCCAACCACGAGATCTTTGACTGAGGCGTCCTTATGATCTCCATGTCCTGATGCCGATAACGGATCCTCACTTATCTCCACTCCGGGCGGATCACTGGCTGTTGAGAGACCCCCAGGATCCAGCTTTCTTGTAGCGAGATCCGGTCCACGAGCGACACCTCTTTCGGCAAGTCTCCCAACTTCACTCCCCGCTTTGAAACCGGTTCCAACAGCAGGATCACCCTTCGGCGCACCACTTCCAGCCCTCAGATCGTCCTCTGGGGTCTTCGTCGCTTCCACGTACGTCACCGTCCCTTGGTCCACCTCTCCTTGCGTCGCCACGTCTTCGTCTTGCTTTCTTGGTCCCCCTGAGTCTTCGATCTCACCTCATCGTCTTCACCTCGTCGAGGCGCATCTGTAGCACCCTTGGTACACGCGTAGATCGCCCTGGGTGCATCGCAATCGGCGGCGCCCTTCCTGCAGGCCGTCTCCACCGCTCGCTCATATTTGGGTGAATGTGAGGGGCTCAGATCCCCACTAAGTGCGGAATCAGACGTGACCCATGTCGCATGTGCGACACCGATCTTCAAGCTGTGTCATGTGGATGGAGTTGGGAGGCGTGAGGCACCTCATTTGAAAGGTATTGATCGGGCGCGTATAATGGTAGCACTCCGAGCTCCTGGGCATTCCTGTGAGCTCCGGGGCACTCCGAAACCTTGGATCCGACTGTGCCATCCGAATGATGGTCACCTGTCCCATGATTATGGGGCGACCCTTCGGCATCATTGTCCCGGCTCTGTGCAGAGACAGGGCATCCCTCCGGATCTTCAAGGAGGCGTGTCGACATGGGCCCTTCGGCTTCTAGAGCTCCGTTTGAGGCATGCGGTGGCTCGTTAGACGCGCCTCGCCTCGCGCTGCATACCCATACCAACCTTGGCAGCGGGGCAGTCATATTCGCCCCAGGGCTCCCCAAAACGTCATCTCCGACTGATTTGTCGGAGTGATGGTCGTCGCCCGTCGCACGGACATGCTGCCGATCCTCAACGGTGGCGTCCCGTCTCTGGCCAGAGATAATACTCGTTGCCGGATCTTCAATCAGACAAGCTGAAGAGGATCCGGCGGATCCTTGAGCCAGTGGATCTCGGATCCGGGCGTGTGAGGACGCCTCTTGATCCGATGAGGCTGGCATAGCATCCTTTGCGGCCTCTGGTCCAAATTGGACACGGCGGTGCGCTTGGAGTTTAGACGTTGACGGATCGGATCTGTCGGACTGGATCCTGTCTCGCCAGTCGACCGTTCCTTCAAGGATCCGGTCCGACGTAGGTGGCGAGCCGGGGCAGCGTGACACGACAGCGGTGTGGACGGGGCGCTTCAGGATCCCTCTCGGCTCTGCGTACTTCGGCCGATCCACCGCCGGCTCAAGCTCCCAAGGCTCCTTCGGACGCGGTGGCGGCGGGATCTCCGTCGTGGCGCTCATGGCAAGGTTCTGCCACTCGTTGTAGCGCCGGGATCCGACGGAAATGAAGCCCGGGGTGCGAGGAACGTGATCCCCGGCCAGCCACATGCCGATCTCCTCATTGTGGTTGAGGGAGACCGCTTTCTCACCGACATTGGTAAGTTGTAGATAGCGGATCTTGCCTGGACCTTGTGCTAACGTTGGTACCCATTGCTTGCCTCTGCGTAGCCACAGCTTCTCGTACTCCTTGAGATGGATCCGATCCGGATGCTCGAAGATCTCGCCGGGTTCCAGCCGTATGCCTTCTTGGAGGAGTAGCGGGCGAGCCCGGCCGCTGAAGATCTGCCGTCGTCCATGGAGTCGCACACGGATCTCGTCATGCAAGCACACGGATCCGTCGCCCAAGTCGAGTCGGATCCCGGCCGGTACCATGAAGTCCATACCGAGGATCGCGTCGCAGTCGGGTGGAAGATCTTCGCCGACCCAGACGTCGCAGAAATACACCAAGTATCCAGCCAAGGTAACCTTGATCCTTGTTTTGCCTGCTGCAATGTACAGCTGCTCACCAATTCCGAGGCATTCTTGTGTTTGACTAGTGTCAATCTGGGATCCAACCTTACGAGCAAAGGCAACATCGATTATCGACACCTCGGATCCCGAGTCAAGAAGCACTGTGGACTTGGCATTGTTGATCTTGCACGTTGCCTTGGCCTGCTTGAAGTGTTTGCTGGGGACATGGTACTTCCAGTACCCGCGTGACTCTCCAGGCATGAGATCCAAGGACATGGCGAACTCGAATCTCTGGTACTCATCGTTTGTAGAGCGGAAGCTTGCAACTCTAGCCGTACGTTTCCCATGAAGTTCACATGTATTATCCAATAGATCCGTTCGCTCATTGCTAACTTGATCCATGGCCTTCTTGTTCACATATGCATAGATGTAAGACGTTGAACGCTCGTCTCGTACCGGATTCAAACCCGGCGAGCGTCCTAGTTAAACATCTTCTCGGCAGCTTCCGGAAGCATGTGCTTGCTCGGATCAAACCACTATCGGATGAGGTTGTAGAACTCCTCCATCTGACACTTGCCGTGATCATGAAGCTCTCCGCAGCCGCGACATACGAAGAAGCAGCGATCCGACGGATGACCCTTCTTGTCGCACTTCTGGCAGGTGAAGCGCTTCCAGCAGCCAAGATCCGAATGTTTCCTGGATCCGCAGTGCGAGCAGCGCTGCCCTTCGTTGGAGAAACGTGGTCGACGATCTTATGGCGTTGGATCCTAGCTGGCTTGGGTTGGATCCGGATCCTTCTTAGGATCCGAAGTTCCCGTCTTGGTCTCTGTTGATCCGGCTGTCGTCGAGGTAATCGGTCGCTCACTCGAGGCTGCTACGTATGCTCTGCGGAGCTCGCCATCGGATCCGGAGTCCTCGGAGTCGGATCCCTCAGATTCTACAACTTGCATGGAACGGATCGCACGCGTTGGACCGGTTGGCTGCGGGGCCGTCGTGGTCTTCGGCCGGAACTTGCTGGATCCTGACGACGGCTTCTTCTGTCTGGATCTCGCGCGATCTCGGGCCCGCAGTACGTCTTCGAGTTGATCCGCGTCCGCAAGTCGGAGTAATGTCAGTTGGTCTGCCAGATCCGCATCCCCAAGCGTCTCGATGAAGTGTTCGACATGCTCGCGGCGAGCTTTGGCATCTCCATCCTTGATCATCACTCTCGCACGAAGACCTGCTACGTTCAAACGGTACAGGTATTCCAGTGGCGACTCATCGGATCTCTTGCGAGCGTGGTAGTATTGCCACGCCACCGAGACTCCGAGGCCACAGTACTGCGTCTGGAAGGCTTTCAGCAGATCACTCCACTTCAGCCTTGTGGATCGACTGAGTTGTCTGTACCAGTTTCGCGCTGGACCAGTGAGGAGATCTCCGAAGGTAAGGCACTTTTCTTCGTCCGATGCTTGATCTCTCGTGAAGGCTGACTTGACTTTACTAATCCATGATCTTGCTCGTTCCTCGTCGTGATCCTTGCCCGTAAACTCCTTCAGGTCCGATATCGCAGAGATTCGGATCCGTTGGATCGTGCTGGATCCTGCCGTAACGGATGCAGCGGTGGTCGTCGCCGTACGCCGTGGAGCTAATCCGTCAAGGTCGTCAGGGTCATACTCCCAGTTCTCAGGGTGTGATCCTACTGACTCCATCTCGACATCCCGGTACGCAGGATCCGCAGTGCGCGTCGCAACTCGTGGAACCGCGGTCATCTGCTGTTCCTTCAGGAATTTGTCCATGGCCGATTGGAAGTAGGTTTGCAGCCTATTGGTGGATGCATGCGGCGGATCTATGGCACGGGGCTGATCACGCGAGGCGTTCTACGTTCGTGTCGGCTTGATCTCCGGGACATCCGTCGGCATACGGGCTGCCAACATCGCAGCACCTGTAGGGCCGAGCGCCATACGTCGAGGTTCGGACGAAATGTTGGATCCTGCTTCAGACTCCGCCGAGGCGTATCGAGAGGATCCAGTCTGATACTCAGGGGACGTTAGCTTGGACATCGGATCTCGGATCGCTCGTCGTTCACCGACGAGGGGCTTCAGTCGGTTGAATAGTGAAGCCGCTGCGATACGGATCCTGTCGTGGTCCAACCGGAAGAGGGAGTCCCCATCGAAAGCTCCTGCCGCGAAACCAGCTTCCTCTAACAAGCGGAGGAGGTCCAAGGCGCTGTCTAGACTGTTCGTAGACTGCGCCGGCGCCGTGATCGGGCCGGTGAGGGATCCAACCAACTGGGGTTGTAGGATCCTCATCACAGGGTCTTCCCGGAGGAAGTCCTCGAGCGCGATCCGGCGATACGAAGCCTCCAGCTGGGTCGACGACCACTCCGATTTCACCGGCTTCTCGTCGACATCAGATCCTGGTGCCCTCAGCTTCTTCCGCGCAGTCTTCGTCTTCTTCTTCGACGTTTTACCACCTGAGATCTGCGCGGGGGTGGTGGTGGTGGATGAAGATCCAACAGCTTTCGCTGATGAATCCCCACCCGGCGGATCAGAACTCGCGTTCCGATCCGCGGGGGTCCCCGAAGGGACCTGGGGAGGAGGGGGAGGTTTTTCTTCCGAGTCTGCTGCCAGACTCGCCTCCTTCCTGTCGACAGAGCTCCTCCCAGGGCTCCGCCGATCCGTGGATCTAGCGTTTAGCGGTGCTGACGGCGATCCAACGACCGTCGGCACTTCTTCTCCCGGTTCTTCCTTCACTTGTACAGTCTCTTCGGACTCACGGTGATATCCGCCGTCCCCAAAAGATCCGGGCACGCGCACCATTGTGGTGTAGTGGATCCGCTGGAATGAGCAGGGATCCAACGTTCACACACGGCGCCCAGACACTGACTAACGGAGGGGGTACTCCGATAACCGTGGGGTTGCTGAGGCTCACCTTGTGTACCCGTCAGGCGGGATCTGCTCTCTTAGGAACGGGAGAGTGTACAGAGGCGTGAGGGCTTGAACGTCCTTGGCGGGGACTTTGGAGGTTGGACTTGCGTGGGGGTTCCTGCACACAGGTCCTGGTTGGGGGGATCTTGGTCTTGGACTCGAAGATCTTGTGGATCCTTGGATCCGGGGTTGCCTTGGTGGGTGTGGGGGTCCTTTTCCTTTTCCTTTACTGTCTCGCTTGCCGCCTCCTGTAGCGGTTGGTCTTGAGGGTGTTGAGAGGTCGAGGAATCCTACGGTTAAGCAATCAACACCGTTGGATCCGGGGTCTTCACTAGCGTAAGGTAAGCCGGCCAAATCGGGGATCCGGTCTTAGCTGTAGCTAGGTATGCGAAGAAACTTGCAGGAAGACTAAGGGGAGGCCAATACACTATCCTCTTCCCTTGTCTGAGGTCCTGAAGAAAACCACTTGCGCACTAGAAGGTAAATTCGACTCTCTGATTTATGTTTATCCAGTTTCTCATCCTGTACCTTATCTTTCCCATCTCAAATCCCTATCTTGGATCATGCTGGCTCTCCTGCAACTTCTACACTATGTCGATATCTTGGATCTTGGGGATCCGGCATCTGGATCCGAGGATCTTGGATCTGGATCTCGGGATCTTGGATATTGAGGATCCAGCTTCAGGATCTCGGGATCTCGGATCTTGGGGATCCGGCTTCAGGATCCGAGGATCTTGGATCTGGATCTCGACGTCTGGATCCGAGGATCTGGGTTCTGAAGTATCCGCACTTAGTACCGTGGGATCCGCACTTAGGACTGTGGGATCCGAACTTAGGTCAGCCAGGCCAAGTGGATCCTAACTTAGGGTCCGCCCTAGAGTAGGTACCCGGTTCCAAGGACCTGTCCTTATCGTAGCACCACTGTCGCACGTCAACCATCATCGTGGTCGTTCTGCGTCCCGTCTGGCACCTTGAATCCACTTCACCACAAAAGCAAAGCAGGCCTACGCAACCCACGAAATCTTGCATGCCGTTGGCCTTCTTGTTGCACGAATGCTCTGTCCGCAAAAGGGAAAGTTTGCTGCTCATTGGAGTTTGGTAGAAGATGGTGCCGTGCCTGCAGGACTGTTCGGAAGATTTATGACTCGTGACAGGTGTCATGACATATTGCGGGACCTGCATTTCGTCGATACCACAGTCGATCACGGGCAGGACAAGCTGTGGAAACTTCGACCCGTCGTCGACAAGATCCAGGAGCGATTTCTGACTGGATGGACACCCCCCGCCATCTTTTCGTTCGACCAGGGTGTGTTGCCGGCGACGTTAAGGAGGAACACAACCCGTATGTTCATGTCCGACAAGCCTCATCGGTATGGTTCAAAACTATTTATGCTGTGTGACGCGAAGACGTCGTACTGTCACAGGTAATGTTTTGGAAATAATTTGTATGTCGTAACTGGCGGTGTTGAGTGTGTCTGACAACATCGAATGTCGTAACTGACTAGATTTGAAGTCTATGTTGGCAAGCGGGCCACTGTCGATGGTGCTGACGCCACAGTGGATTATAAGACTGGAGCTGCGGTTGTGTTGCGGAATTTAAAGGTCGTACTCGCTCGTGCTAGGCATGCCTGGCACACTGTCGTAATTGACCGTTACTACTCATCGGTGCTTCTGGCTGTGGAGTTGCTTGCTATGAATGTCTACGTTGTCGGTACAATCATGACGAGCCGGCTCGGGTACAACAAGAAGCCCCAGTCTAGAAGCAAGACACGCCCAGCATCCATTCCCCATGGATCATTCTCCTTTTCGCGATCTGTTGCAGTGCCGATATGATTGCTTACGTCTGGTGGGATCGAAAACCCGTCTATTACCTATACACTGGCGCCGTTATGGCAGAGTCATCGATCGAAAGGAAGCTGAAGAAGAGAGGTTTCGTTCGCGTACCGTGCCCTTCCGCCGTGAACAATTACCAGAACTGAATGAGCGGAGTTGATGTCCATGATCAACTCCGCCTTCAGTCGTATTCTCTGCAGATGTCCACAAGATTTTCTAAGTACTACAAGGGCCTGTTCTTAGGCTTCCTGGATCTGGTGCTGGTAAATGCGTATCTTACACACAAGGAAGGGGCCAAGATTAAGGGGACAACTCCCATGCGACGGTCCCAGTGGTTCTTAGTGCTACAAAATCAGCTACTGCAACTCAAGGCTGAGGATTTTGCCGGCGTTGAAGAGACGCCACCTCCGTCTAGTCAGAAGCGTCGGCGGGCGCCCGTGCGGCTCACACATGCACTACAGCAAGCCGAAGACTGGGTCGTCGTTAGCGGTGTTCAAAAGCGCCGCCAAAGATCGTGCAAGGTCTGTGCCCTCTTGCGCACAGACAAGAAGAAGTCTTTCGCGACAACATACTACTGCGAGCGCTGTTCTATCGACGACGCTAAGCGCTGATTGTGTAACAAGTTCCGCCGCCAGTACAAGGGCGTCGCCAAAACCTGTTACGACATCTGGCACGACGATTTCAACGCTGGGCAGGACATTCCAGCACACTTGGGGAAGCGTATCGTGCTACGACGGCCGGGTCAGGACGCAGGCAAGCGTAAGAAGACACGACGGGAACTACAGCTGTACCGCGACGAAGGAAGCGATGGTGGCGACGCTGACAAGGATAGCGGTAGTGAGTGAGCAGCTGCGTTTCATTTGATGAGTGGTGCTTTCGTGGAGTTTTATGCACAATTTCTTGATCAGCTTATCTTCTTTAGTGTATTTTCTGAAATGAGTTGCTGGACAGCGCTCCTCCTTAGCCATATGTTGTCTGGAAGTGGGGTCTGTTACGACATTGAGTGGTGATTGCTTCAGCACAATGTCGTATTTCTTACGACATTGTTTTGAAAACCTGGTAACAATTAATACACCTAACCCCATGTCTACCTCTTGTCACTTACAAATATCAAGTGAATTGCTACGTCTTATCTTACGACATTCTTAACGCGTTTGAGGAGAGTACCGTTCGGTGACAGTGTGTTAAGCGGAGATGAAGCTGTGTCACATCAGTGATGGCAATGGAACTTTTTTTATCAAAATAAAAAAATTGATTTTCGATTTAAAGTTTTTATACTTTTTATCGAATGAACCCCGTCAAATCGAATTGCCAAAACACTGTTGCAACCCAAATAGTGGACTCCCCTCCGATGCCGTCTGTACCATTCGTTCTGCTGTTCCATTGGCTTGGGGGCGATATGCCATCGTCGCTCGTTGCCGTTGCCCCAGTATCCTGTTGAAGGGTAGGAAGAAGTCGGACATGAAACGCGGCTTCCGATCGTGTCGGATAATCTCGCTGGCACCAAATCTTCGGAACACGCACTCCTCATAAGATTCCACGATCGTTTGGGCGAACCGAGAGGAACTGGCCTTGGCGATCACATATCCCGAGAACAGATCAACCAAGATCAGCAATTCGGTGTTGCCCTAATCGGATCTGGGCAAGGACGGTATATGGTCCATTGCTATAATCTGGAACGGGTAAGTCGCGTACAAATTCCCTAGGGATTCGCCTTGGATAGTGGGTCTATCTTTTCCTGTCTCACAATCCACCCACTCCCCCCACGTATCGTTGCACGCTCCGATATAGTCCTCTCCAGTGGAAGTGATCCCGGATCCGTCGGTAGGTACACCTGATTCCTTGGTGTCCGCCTTCGAGAGTCGTATGATAGTGGTGCAGGACATCCTGTTGTAGCGTTTCTGGGATCACCAGCTTCATCAGTCGGTCCTGATCGGCGTCTGACCTCGGCGTTGGAGGACAGTAGAAAAGCAGAACGTGTTCGTCCACCTCGTAATCGGACGCGATCTTGCTATAGGATTGTGATTCTGCTTGAGTGATGTCCGTGATCGGCCCGATCAGGTATTTCTTCAATCCTGTGATCCAAGTTTCTTCGTCCTGCGCCCGCTTGATTCGATCGATCCTCATCTCTCGGACCAGCTCTTCTTGTAGGACGGCGGCATTCGACCTCATTTGAGCGGCCCGCGTAGTTACTGCAAACACTCGGACCACGAGATCTTCCATCTTGGGGATCAGGATCTCGTCTAGTCGATTTAAGGTGACTAGATCCTGCTGATCTTCCTCGCCGCGAACCTCGATCCCGCCTTGGCGTTATAAAGCGGTACTTGCCAGGCTATCTGAACTTCCGTTCCAGTCTCTCTTCACATAAACCAGCTCGTGATCGCTCCATCCCTTCAGACGATCTAGTGTCCTCTGTTTCAATATCGTTAATCCTGGCGCCTTACAATCGATCTCGCCACGAACTTGACGGATCACGAGATTTGAGTCACCACAGATTACCAGGCGACGACGATCCCGACCGGCGAGCATATCGAGCCCTAAGAGGAGCCCGTTGTATTCTGCCTCGTTAACTGTGAGACCTTCGGCGTAACCAGATCTAGGGTCATGTTCTTGCGTCAACGCAGCGGAGATTGCCCAGTCGCTGGCATACACGATCACCACAGGCAATTTCGCCGTATCGAAGTGGCGAAGGACCGGAGTCGAAGCGATCTTAGCTTTCAAGGCCGTGAACGCCCCATGCGCTCTACTCCACCTCTCAACCTCCGTCTTGAGTTCCGTGGCGACCTTAATCTCGCTCGATCTGGAGGAACACGTCGACCGCAGGTCTGGATCCGGGGCACTATCGCCTTCCTGACCCGAAATGTCTCGCGATCCATCTTGATCTGAGTCTGGCTTAGTAGAATCATGGGAGATCGGGTCGCTTCTTCAGTTCAGCGAGCTCCACTTCACGTAGTTCATATAGCACCGCTGCATAGATCGCGTAATCCTCGATGAACCGACTATAATAGTTCAAACTTCCCAAGAAGGACTGCATAGATCGGAGTGATCCAGGGAATGGTAGATCCATCAGGGACTTCAGGTCCTTCGGATTCGCCTCTAGTCCATCGATCGACACCTTGTGCCCGAGATATTCCACCTTATCCATGCCCAAGAAGCTCTTCGCCACGCTGATCGAGAGATTCCACATATCACAGGCCTCCAATAGGTCTTCTACCCGATCGCACATTTGATCACATGATCTAGCCGTGATCAAGATATCATCGATGTATGATCTCCGTCCTAGCTCCGACGGGCGACCGGGATCTTCCGGGATTCCTGATTCGAACACATCCGCAGAACCTTCCGCATCTCCTGACTGGGAGATCTTTAAAACTCCATATGGGGCATTGTCTACGAGACGTTGATAGATCTGAGGGGCGTTCTTCAGCCCAAACGGCATGCGATTCCACTCGAAGAGGCCAAATGGAGTGATGAAAGCCGAGATCGCGCGAGCTCGGTCAGTCATAGACACGACCCAGAATCCACTGGCCATGTCCAGTGAGCAATACCATAAAACCTTGTCGAGATCTTCTAGCAGGTCATTGATCAAGGGCATCGGGTAGATCATCAGCCTCGTGAGGCTGCTCACCAGCCGATAATCGATGCATAGCCGAATGTCTACGCCATTCTTCTTGATAATCACCACAATCGGAGATGCCCATGGCGAGGTCGATGGCTGGATGATCTTGGCAGCTAGGAGTCCTTTAATAAGATCTGATACTTTTTCGCGGAACTGTGGCGCCACCTTCCGGACTCGTTGTGCAATTGGTCTTGCATCTCCCACGTCGATATCACATATGACACCCTTGGCCGCTGGAGGAAGTGCGTTTCCTTTCCCGATCATGAGGTGTCGCTTCTTCCAAATGATCTGCCGAAGTTTCTCAATCTCCTCCAGGGTAGCAGATCCCGGATTTCCCACTTGCAGATCTTCGATCCTGACTTCTTCAGTGGTGGAGGTCTGGATCTCTGGTACTACCGCAAGATTATCGGCTAGATCTTCGGCCGAAAACTCACCACTTTCGTGTAAGTGGGTCTGATCGGCGTCTTTGATCCCTTCAGAAGATGTCGGACCGGGTTCATTCGTTGATGTATCCTGAAGTTTGTCGTCCTTGGCTGTTAGGTCGGGGTGACCTCGACCGTGGAGATGGCATCCGCGTCGGACGTCGGTTTGATCTCGATTTTGAAATCCGGATTTTCTTTTTTCACTCCGGTCTCTTCTTCACATCTCCGATCTGTTCGAACTGGGGCCTGATCTGGCAAGCTCTCATTCGTCTCACCGCCCCCAGCTTCGCCACTCGGGGTCCTGTTGGGATTGATCGTGATCGGCGGGGTATCCATGGGATCCGGTTGGGGCTCGAGGAATTCGACCTTGACTTCGGCCGCATCGGTTGGTGATCGAGGTTCTAATGTCGATATCGGTGCAGGATTAGGATCGGTCCTGGTCGTCCCACCTCGGCGGAGTATGGACCGCGGCGTAACGTAGGTCGGTCGTTCGACCGACGGTGAGGGGATCTCCACGAATTCCTGAGGTTCTGGTCTTGCGTCCGCAGTCGCTTCCAGAGCCAAATTCTGCCATTCCATGTAGCGCCGAGATCCAACCGACACAAAACCGGGGAATCGAGGCACTTTCTCTTGATCAAGTACCATTCCGACATGTAATCGGTGATCGAATCGTAAAATCGTCTCGCTCAGATTCGTGATCACTAAGTACCGCGTTCGGCCGGGTCCTTCTACCACAGTAGGTACCCATCGATCGCCTCTGGTTACCCACAATTTCTCCGTCGCCGATAATTTCACTCTCGATACGGTCTCTTTGGATCCTCCAACTGGGAGATGTATATCTTCCTCCAGCTTCACCGATCTTACCTTTTCCCCATATAATCACTTACGGCCATTAAGTGGGATCCCCACTTCATTGGGTAGGCACATCGATCCTTTCGCTAGATCAATCCGGACCCCAGCCGGGATCATGAAATCCATACCTAGGATCGCATCCTGTCCGGACAGATCCCCGATCCAAATATCGAAAAAGTAAACCAAGTATCCTGCAAGCGTGATCTTGATCCTCGTTCTCCCTTCGGTGGTATACACATTGTTACCGATACCAACACACTCCTGTCTCTGACTAGTGTCAAAGTGGCACCCAACCTTACGAGCAAAGGATGGATACCTCGGCGTCAGTGTCCAGGAGCAAGATCGTTCTTTCATGATTGATCTTGCCTGAGATCTTGGCTTGGCGGAACCATTTTCCTGGTGCGTGGTATTTCCAGTACCCCCTGGATTCTCCTTCCTTTAGGCCCAAGGCCACCTCCGCACCAGGTCGGGAGAACTCATCAACCCGGGGAAGACTCGCGATCCTAGCAGTATACGAATGCAACTTACATGTATTACCGCGCAGATCCGAACTCTCCCTATCTTGATCTCTCGATTTCTTGTTCACATATGCACAGATTCAGTACTCAGAACGCTCGGCTCGTACTGGTTTCCAAACCGGCGAGCGTCCTAGTTTAACATCTTCTCCACCTTCTCGGGGAACAACCCAGCGTGTCGAGTTGGATCGTACCACTTGCGGATCTGGTTGTAGAATTCCTCCATGGGGCACTCTCCAGCATCACGGATTTCCCCACAACCGCGACAGGTATACAGACAGCGGTCCGTTGGGTGACCTCTCTTTACGCACTTATCACAGGTTAGACGTCTCCAACAGTCCAGATCCGTATGCTTCCGGGACCCGCAGTGCGAACAGCGGCTCCGATCATGATCCGGCGAACCTCGACGATCCGAGATCCGGCTCCGATTTTGTGTGTTCGCGTGAGATCGTGGTTGGTCCGTCTGGTGGGGAGCGCCCCCAGTACCGGTCGACTTGTCATCTGCCGCAGCGAGATAGATTCTCCGGAGGTCGCCTTCGGAGTCGGATCCGTCCGATCCTGAGACTTCTTCTGACTCTGAACTTGGATCATGGCCCTGAATCGCACGCACCACAGCCCGAGCGGGCGCTGTTGGGGCGCTAGCGGGTATCTTCTGCCGATATTTCGAGTCGAATGCGGACTTACACTGTCTACTTTTTGCCCTCTCTCGCGCGCGAAGCAATTCCTCCAGATCTTCGACATCCGTGAGCCGAAGCAAGGTCAGCCGATCGGCTAGTTCGGGATCACCCAATGTTTCGATATAATGATCGACGTGTTCCCGACGAGCCTTGGGGCTCCCATCCTTGATCTTGAGTTAGCCCTCAGAGCGGCTACGTTGAGTCGATAAAGGTAATCCAGAGGGGTCTCTTCGGACCGTTTGCGGGCATGGTAGTATTGCCACGCAACGGCCATTCCCAATCCGCAGTATTGCGTCTGGAAACTGTCGAGCAAATCTGCCCAACAGGTCTTCGTAGTCCGACTTAGCTGGCGATACCAATTCTTAGCTGGGCCGATCATCAGGTCTGCGAACGTGAGGCATTTTTCTTCTTCCGTGGCCTGATCACGCAGAAACGCCGACTTGACTTTGCTGATTCAGGCTCGAGCGCAATCTTCGTCTAGATCCTTACCGGCAAATTCCTTCAAATTCGAGATCGCTGAGATCCGAACCCTTTGGATCACCGAGGACCCTCCTGGTCCGATAGCGGCCGATGCAACTGTAGCTCGGCTCGATGTAGGCCGGCCAGTGTTTGGTATTCCCAAGTCGTCGGGATCGTATTCCCAGGAGTCTGGACCCTGGGTTGCGACCGACTCCATGTCCACATCGGACGCTCCCCGGGTCGAGTTTCTTGGGATTAACGGACTTTGTTGCTTCAGGAACCGATCCATCGCCATCTCGAAGTATTGGTCCAGCTTCCCGTCGGATCCGGGAGGCTTGGCCGTTGAAGTAACATGATTAGTTATTGCCTGTCGGCTCCTCACTTGGTCAAGCACCTTTGGCTCCAGTTTCACCTCCGTGGATCGCTGGTCCTGCTTCTTGACTCGTGACTTTAGAAACTTAGTTCCGGAGGGGCCCAGCGACATGCGTGGTGGACCTCTGGGGCTATCTGAGTCCGGTTCCGATGTGGCTGACGCATAATGCGACGATCCGGTCCGGTAGCCTAGCTCCGGCGTTCGTGATCGCTCGCCGACTAGGATCTTGAGAGCATCGAATAGGCCTTGAGTCACAGTATGAATAGTTCGAAGTTCCATGTCGAATAAAGAGTTCGGATCGAATTCTCCCGCCACCAGACCCGCTTATTCGAGTAGGTCTAACAAGACCTTCACCGCATTCAAGCGGTCGGTAGTGGTCGGGGGTCTCGACACTGGACCGGATAGCACTCCGATCTGGCGAGCCTGTATGATCGTCAGGACGGGGTCCTGGAGCAGAATCTCGCTTAGCACTTTCCGGTAATAAGCCATCTAGATTGCATCGTTGGTGATCTTTGACGTTGACTTAACGACGTCTTCGGATCCTGAATCTGGGGCTTTCAGTTTCGCCCGGGTGTTCTTGATCTTCTTCTTCTTCGTCGATCTTGAAGCAGCCGTGGACTTGGTGAGCGGATTAGGTTTCGGTTTCACAGATTCTTTATGGCTCGTTTGCGAATCTCGATTCTCATCGAGATCCGCAGTGGCCACCGAAGGGGCCTTGGGAGGTATTCGAGGTTTTTCTTCAAGATCTGGATCGTGATCCAGGTCGGCCTCGTGTCTGCCAGTAGAGATCCTCCCAGAACTCTGCTGATCTGTGGATCGTTTTGTTTTCAGCGGTGCCTCCGTCGATCCAACATTCGTAGGCACTTCTTCTCCTTGTTCTTCTTTTACCTTGACATCTTCTTGGGACTCACGGTGATATACGAAGTCACCAGAAGATCCGGGCACGCGCACCATTGTGGTGGAGCGAATCTGCCAAAATCTCGTTAAGGCAGGTCTCGATCACCACTTACGCCCAGACACCTACTAACGGAGGGGGTCCCCCGATGATCCTTGATCTAACTGTGTGTAGTATCCACCTTGTGTACCCGTCGGTAGGCGGATTACGCTCTTCCAGGTGACTTCTGAGGATGTCTTGAAGGTCGGAAGAAGGTCTTGCGTGACGCAGGGGTTGAGGTAGCGTGGAAGTTCTTCACTCCACCTCGGGGTACTTGATCCCGGTCGTAGGCGAGTTCTCGAGCCTTGATCCGGGCGCCTGGTTCTTGATCCAGGTCTTCCAATAGTCCAGTATTAGGGACTCTGTCCCTTTCTTTCCGTTGTTTGCCGCTTCCTTTAGCGGGGGTCTTGAGGGGGCGAGATTCGACAGGATCCTTAGGCTAAACAACCAATTCCTTCCGATCCAGGGTTTGCACTTAGAGGATAGTTCACTAGATAGGGTGAAACTGGGCAATATATTATCCAGTCTTAGCCGCTACAGGCTGCTCATTCGAGCCAAGTAGCATCTACAACTTTCAGCCAGTCCACGTCAGATCCATATTTTATGTCAAGGGATGATCTGTAACAATATCAGTGGTGCTCAACAAAGTGGCAGGAGATATTTGATTTCAGCCACGCTTCAGATCTGGTCTAATCAACACAAAGAACATAAGAACACCGGACATAATGCAAGAATCCAGCAGCATTGAATCTGATGAATTTTCTCAGTTCGTGGTAATCTTTCCTCCTAAAAGACGAAAACCAGTGAGCCGATGCCTTTGGTGCGACAAATGAATATCACAGGAGCAAAAAGGTGGCTGAAAATTAAAGATTACTTGCTTGAGAGGTTATTATTGCAGATTTTGTCGGACCGACAATCCACATTTAAATCTGTGGAACAGTGCACTTCTGCAACTTTGATCATTCAAAGTGTAACAAACCTGTTGGTCGTTTTACCAACGAACGGTGGGAAGTCACCATTATATCAGCTGACATAATTTAGCGAGATGATCTGTGTTGTGATTGTGGTTGTTCCTCTTACTGTCATTCTTTACGAGACGGTCGACAAGTGAAGAGCTCTTAAAATGCTCTGCCCAGGTAGCGTTTCACCACAGTGGTATGCCACTATGTGATCGGATAGCTCAAATCACAAAATGGAAGTCTAAGGAGTGTGGCTGGATAGTTGCAACAAGTGGTTTGGGCTGAGCAGCACAGATATGAGTCCGTATACAAAAGCGTTTTCGTTGGTGTTCGTCCAAGTTGGGCTAATTTCTGATCCAGCGTTTTCGTAGTATGTGAACACGCTACGTCTTCAGAAAAAAAAAACTTTCGAGGATATTTTTTATGAAGCTCACATAGCTCTGACAACAAAACTCTACAGGGAATGTACGGAATCCGCATTGGTTTTGGCAAAATTGAGTATGAAAAAATCTTACTAACTGCAACTCTACCGGTGTCGTGGGAACGTGATCTAGTGGATACATTTGGATTTTCATTCGCTTCACTACGCGCTAGAACATGAAGACCCGAGATTAATTACACCGTCCAAGGATGCTCCTCAATTTCGGAAAGGAATCAAAACTGTATTCGGCTTATAGCCGAGCCAATGATATACCCTGCAAAAGGAATGATTTTCGTTCAGACCAAAAATATTGTCGAAAGAGTGGTGGGTATTTTTGATAGAATCGGAGCCCAGGTCGCGTTTTTCCACAGTGGTATGCCACTATGTGATCGGATAGCTCAAATCACAAAATGGAAGTCTAAGTGAATGTGGCTGGATAGTTGCAACAAGTGGTTTAGAACATGGAGTCGATTATCCTCACGTTCGAGTTGTTCTAGACTGTGGACTAACACACAGCTTAATAGATTTCGTCCAACAATGCGGTAGAGCAGGTAGAGATGAAGAACACGCAATCTACACGACTATCTACTGCAAGTTGTGTTGCAACTTGTGAAGAGCAGAGAGGTGTCGCGAAGGGAAGACCGGCCAGTGAGGTAGGAAGGAAATTGCGAAGTGTCATTAACGGTTAGGCGCTCACCCTGCTCACTCAGTTCTCGTCGCTCAGCTCGCCCTCTTGCGCCTCCTGTCCAGAACGACGTCACTCGAGCAATCATCTCGCGTCACTTGAGCAGTTATCGAATAGATGATCATCACCCGAGCAGCCATCGCCCTTGATCGTGAGCCTTGCCAGCCGACGCTCACTCCGCCCACAGCAAACTTTGCTCGCCCGCTGTTCACGCTGGCTAGTAGTAGAGGCTAGACGAAAATTCCGTCATCTGCTCTCCGATTCCAACGTCGGTCGAGCGCCACTTCAACCTCGCACCGTTCGCCGAATTCAGTTGGCTCTCCAAAAAGTTGTACACCGATAGATTTTTGAATGGTGAAGGCGATAATGTCACGGAACGTATCATTCGACGATTTTTTCAACTCTGTAGAAAATTTCCGGCGTCAATTTCTGGATCGCCGTATGAACGGAGAGGGAGATCCATGCACAGCAAGAATTATAAACATACTGCGTGATGTGTGCGAGCAGATTGATTTTACGTACTTTTACATGCTCTTTCCAATGGTATCCCAGATTTAATATATGAAGTCAGTATTAACTTATTCAGTCATTAAAAAAACACTTTCTTGCTCTACCATTGGCTATACCTACCGTGTCCTATTCGTACACACAATGTACTTTTCGGGATCTTTCCGATGGTACATCGTGCGTCTCCCAGATTTAATGTCTGAATCCAGTATTGGATTATACAGATTTTTTTCAAAAGTAAGACGTTACTTGCTCTATCATTGGCCATACGTACCGTGTCACATTCTTACGCTCATGAAAACAATGCAATTTGTCATGGTCTTTCCTATGGTACCTTGTGCGTTTGCTAGATCTTGTATCTCAAGTAGTATTTAATTATGCAAGGATTTTTTTACATGGAGATGTTATACGGATCTTCGTCCTGTCTATGCTACATGGGACTTACCATCGCGTTTGCTGTGTTGAAATTCCCCACATCTCCAACTTTCGTGTAATACACTGAAGTATTTAAAAACTTTCGAAAACCGGGTGATTGGACCTTCTATATAACATGGGGATCTCACGGTAAAATCTATGGAGCTCGAGGTTACGGGGCTTATGGTACCAAAAATCATATGTGTCGACTAAAAAAATAGTCAACCCAAGTTTTTATTTTATCACAAATGAATTAACTCCGACAATTATTGTCAAAGAGTTAATACGATATTCAATTCGCAGAGGAAGCTTAGTATTTCGCTGCTGTTCGTGAACTCCAATGAATATGTATAATACTGTAGCGCGAATAAGTTGCGATCCTCTGGTGTTTACCAGTTAGATTGGTTATGAAAGGTTCACATCGGACAAGTAGGAGAATCAGGACTATACGCTTACATTTGATACGTACTAATTTGCTGCTGGGTACTCTTAATCGCCATGCAAAACTTAAAAGTTTTCTCCTCTTCGGTAAAACCAAACAAGATCCGCTTGTTGAGTTATTCAAGTTAATGGCATACCCCCTTAAACTTACAACACATTAAACACACAGAATTGTTAAACTGATTATCAATGGCAAATTTTGATCAGCGACAGAGGATAAGAAGTATTCTAGTCATTTCCTCAGTAGAAAGCGAACTTTGCACATTTTTTTGGTCAACGGTAAAAAGCAAATCAGTCTTTTTGCGAATACTTAACATATGAAAATGCTTCTTGGTATGCGTCAAATTCTACATTGAATCCATCTAATGAGAACGAGCAGACTTCAAGTCTAAGTATAGTTATGGTCAGTCAAAGGTGAAATTTTGAAAATTCACTTTGACACTTAATAACTTTATCAAAAATAAGATTTGGGAGTGCTACCAAGAATAGTCGTGTAATGCAAAAAAGGTCAAGTTAGGTACATATAAGAAGTTTTATCACCAGTCAAGGATTGCTTAAGTTAGAACAGAAATAGTTTTTCATGGAAACACCTTAAAGTTCGCAATACAATAATTGTTTTGATCAAAAATTAACATTAATCACATTTAATTCAAATATTGGGTACACTGTACCAGCATTAAAACTTAATATTTTATAATTTTTCACAGGTAAAACTTTAATAAAAACGGAGCAAAAAACAGAGTACCAAGAGAACCCGACTAAGTACGAATTAGATTTAGGGTTTCTAAACTGACACGTTTCTGGGTTAAAATCCCATACAAAAAATACACTCCCCCAGAATGTCAGGGACGTGAATTTTCCCATACTGTTAATATAGGGGCTCGGTACGGACGTGTCCGAGGGTTTGAGTTTTCGGAAAGACGTGTCGCGGACCTAAACTAGTGAGTTTGGAGCTACCTAAAATTATTAATTTTGGGTTTTCGTCATTTTCGGAGCCCAAACAGCGTGAACTCGGCCGAAAATTGGAGAGTGAAAAAAATAATTGGTCTGAAAATGTATGACTGTACTTTCATGTCGTATAGACGGACCAGGTTAGCTTAAACAAGGGTCACCTGCAGGTCTGGTCTCACATTAGGTCCCTACGTTTATTTTCCAACTGCAGGTCTGGCCACGGATTCAGGCCCCACCGCTTACCAGTACTTAGTACACGTACGAAGTACATTGTCTTGCAGCAGCGTTTCGGTGATCTTACGTTGCTTGTTCTGTTAATCAATCACCAAAACGACTGGTGCTCCTTGGCGTTGATGAAGAAAACCAAACCCTCATCCAACCACTAAGCCAGCACCCACAAGTCATTCTCGAAATCATCTCTCAAGTCCCAATGGCAACTAGCCTTCACGGCACTGACCGGAACTCGTTTCCAGTAGTCTCAGCAATGCGGTCGGGGTTCCAGCACAGCGACACCGACGTGTCCGAGGCAGAAACCATCATTTTGTACGAGGATGCCGAGCGGAGCTCGGTGTATGAAACTGTAATTTTTCTCGACGGATATCAACTTACTCGGTCAAGACGGTCTTCAGTAAAGGCATCATATCGTTGCAGTTACTACAGACGCACTGGTTGTACCGCTCGTGTAGAATTTTTTGCGGCTGGTGGTGGCTACAGAAGGGTGAGGCCACATACATGCAACGTCGCTGAGGTTCCGGACGCGGATAACGCGATGATCAGCGTTGAGGAGCAGATGAAACGCGAGATCGACAGAATCGCGGTTGAGCAACCGTCTGAGCCTGCCCTGAGCGTGTGGGACACAATAAACAGTATGTTTTATCAGCGAGAGGATGGTAGAGCAGTCATTGGCCTTACGCGCGACCAAGTTGTCGGACGAGTGTACAGCACACGGCGTGTACATTATGGCGGTGATATGCATGGACTCATCGAAGTACCTCCGCTGTCTATGGTTGTTGGCACTACCCTACGGTTCTTTCAGTTCCACAACATTTACTACGAACCACGCCAGAAAGACCCGAACGAGCCACAGCGAATCATTGGTTGGGCGCATCCTGAGTTGATCAAGCTACTCATGTATAAGTCAATAATGGTCTTCGTTGACGGCACGTTCCGGTGTGTACCGTCAAAATTTCATCAATGTGTGATTGTCATGGTGATGGATAGCGCTACTGACCTTTTTGTTCCGATCTTCTACGTGCTGTGCACCGAAAAAACTCAAGACACTTACTGGAACGTGATCAACAGCATTGTCCAGTGCACGAACGAGAAGTTGGATCCTGGTACTGTGATATGTGACTTTGAGGCTGCTCTAATCAACGCAGTCGGCGTACAGTTTCCGGACGCAACCTTGGTGGGTTGTTATTTTCATTTCAAACAGGCGTTGAGGCGCAAAATGAAGAAGTTGCCGCTACCTGCCGCTGAGATTTCCATCGCTATGCAGCGTGGTGTACTCGACACTCTTACTGTCATCAAGCGAAAACATATCGCAAAAAAGGGGATTGCACATGTCAAGTCAATAATGATGGAGAAGTGCTCGGCTGCCGGTATCTCCTACTCCACCGACAAGTGGCGTTCGTTTTGGGCGTATTTTGTCAAGTCATGGATCAAGAAGTACAAGCCTGCGGGGAGAAACTAACGAGGGCCCTCATCGGGAGAGCCCTCGCACATAAAAGCCCATAAAAGGATAGACGAAACCGGTAAATACCGGTTATGATATCTGTAGACGACTGAAACGTCGTACACCAAATGTTTCCAAAATGGTTGGAGCTAGAGCGATGGTACACTCTGAATACGAGTGACCACAA
The DNA here is from genome assembly GCA_032432875.1 of Phytophthora meadii. NCBI lineage: Eukaryota > Oomycota > Peronosporomycetes > Peronosporales > Peronosporaceae > Phytophthora > Phytophthora meadii. The sequence goes on along the minus strand of JAUMGV010000056.1, from coordinate 3,757 downwards.
TTAAATACACTCTGCAATGGACACTATCGCTGATAGAGCGGTTCTCATAGCCCCTCCGCCGGCTATTGTACATTCTTCTCACGATGAGGCAGAGGCAGCGCTTCATGAGTGGACCAAAATACACGGATACAATGTATCGCGCCGTCGAGTACGCAGGACATCCTCCGCAGGCGATGTATGGGCGCGTAACTACGAATGTGATCGTGCAGGAGCACCTAAAAACACTCAGCGGCTTGCGGAGGAAGACAGAGTCCGTACACAACGTGGATCTAAGCGCTCTAAATGCCCCATGCGAATCGCTATTCATGCTGTCAGCAAAGATGACGTCTCTGGTCCCTGGAAGATTGTACACACGAAGAGAAGCGAGCTACACAATCACGAGCCATCACAAGATATTCGTGTGCATTCTGCTCATCGACGTCGAGATGCTGCTGCGAATCTACTTGCGCCTGTGAGCAACATGCAATCCCTGGTAGACATTCAAACTGCCGCTGGTGTAACGGTATCGCGCATTCAAACAACGATACGCAGCGCTAATCCCATGCTTGCATTCGCCATGCTCTGGTAGCACATTTTGTACCACGTCAGGCGTCCAACGAACCCCTTCGTAGCTGAGGTAGCAATGGATTCGGTGGTTCTCGGTGGCGTACGGCATGCCGTTGTGGACTAAATCCCCCCTGAACAGAACGCAAAATCCCACTGGGATGTTTATCACGCGTGATCTGGACTCGCACCTTGCTTTTAAACAACCCACGTAGACCCGAAGTACCGTATCAGGCTCTAGCGCAAAAATCATGCTCCCAGGAACACCGTCCGGGTGATTTTGGCGAGCTGTAGCCATATCGGACTCTTGGTAGTCTTGGTGGGGCTCCTGCTCCGTACCGCCAGGTTTCGAGCGTATGAAGGAGAATACACCCGGCTTCCACCCCGGGTGGATCATTGCAATAACCACCAGAAGGGCTTTTTGCAACTCCAACAGTGACGACGACATTCGTGTCGCGTCGACGCGTGATTGTTCGCGGAATTGATCATTCCTACCACCGACACGGTTGAAAACACCCGCATACGTCCTTGCCTTGGCTTCTTGCAACAGAGTAGGAACTACAGTGTCAGGCAACACTAGCCCCACGGGGAGAAACCCGTTCGGCAGCAACGGGCCTGCTGCGACTTGCTTCATCGATGATGACCAGAAGTGATTGGTTGTAACGGGAACGCTGAATGTAACGGGAACGCTGAATGTAACGGGAACGCTGAATGTAACGGGAACGCTGAATGTAACGGGAACATTCTTACCCTTTATACCGGTATCTACTGCCGCATTTTATGTGCGAGGGCTCTCCCGATGAGGGCCCTCGTTAGTTTCTCCCAAGCCTGCGTCGTGGAATGTACACGGCCTCGACCGCAACACCGTGAGCCGCACCAATAACCCGCTTGAGAGATTTAACCGCGAGTTGAACGAGACATTTTCAACCCCGCACCCGACGTTACCAGCATTCGTCAGCAAAATTGAGTCCCTCGCTCGGAAACACGTACAGCTGAGGCAAGATACACCACTGCGTGTTCGCCGGCGCCAACGCCAGCCGGTCGTTCTTCCGGCTGCGGTAGAGTTTGAGACGTCCGACGAGGAATCGGAAGACGAGAGGACAGAGGACAGCCGCCAGTACTCCAGTGACAGCACCAACGACGAAGAGACGGCGGGAGATACCCAAGTGGATATGGAGTTTGAAGTGTTAATCTAGTTGGTTGGTGAAGCTGGAACTTCTGGGGCAGAGATACGCAGGACTCGGAGCACGTTGATATTGACCTGTTTGTAGAAAGGTTTTACCTCGATTTCCTTCGCTACATTCAAATAAAAATGTTATGTATGGGCTTTAGGTCTGGTCACGCGTTTGGGTCTCATATCACTGCGAGACCTAATGTGAGACCAGACCTGCCGGTGACCTTCTATTAAATCTACCGACGGGCCAATCAGCCAATTTTGAAAACTTCGTCAATACTTCACTTCAGTATACGAAAATTTGTGAGGTGGGGTATTTTGATACGGGGAAGATAATGGTGGTATTCACATGCGACATAGACGGGCCAATCAGCCGCTTTTTGAAACTTTCTCAATACTTCACTTCACTATACGAACACTTGTGAGGTGGGGTATTTCGATACGGGGAAGATGATGGTGAGATCCCAATGGGACATAGACAGGCCGAACACATGTATAACGTCTTCATGTTAAAATCTCCTTGTATAAGTTAATACTGACTGGGATATTAAATCTGGCAGACACACGAAGTACCATTGGAAAGAGCATGAAAACGTACATTGTTTCCATGTGCGTAAGAAAGGGACAGTGTAGATATAGCCAATGATAGAGTAAGAAACGTCTTATTTTTTTAAAAACGCCTGTATAAGCTAATACTGACTTAAGATATTAAATTTGGTTGATGGACGAGATACCATCGGAAAGAGCATAGAAAAGTACGTTAAATCCATCTAAGAAATTTTGGTAGCGTGTAAGCATAGCCAAACTTTTTGACGAGATTAGTGGGCGTTTTGGTGGTGTCTATGTGTACTAAGTTTAAGTGAGTTTGCCTTTAAACTTGAATAGCTATGCGAAGACTTAACATATGCAGATGCTTCTTAGCACAATCGTATAGCACGTTAAATTCTACATTGAAGAACGAGCAGACTACAAGTTGAAGTATAGTTATGGTCAGTCAAAGGCGAAATTATGAAAATTCACTTTGACATTTTAATAACTTTGTCAAAAATAAGATTTGAGAGTGCTACCAAGTACCATCGTGTAAAGCGTCAGAAACCACGTTACGGACATCTAAGTAGCATTGTCAACGGTCAAGGATAGCTGAAGTTAGAGCGGAAGAAATGAAACTTTTGAAGGGAAACATGCGTAGTAGTAGCCACACTACCAAACAATACAGGTTCACATTTTCGCATGATACACACCAGGTAGATGCTCGCCATATGGACTTTTTTTGCGCACAAAACGGTAGCCTACACATATGTACTTTTCGTAGGTGTGTAAAAATTCGCAAGGCGTTTTATTTGTGTAGTACACGCCGCCCACCCGACCCATAAATGTGCTCCTTTTTTTTTTTAAAGACGGCGGAAACTACAAGACGTTCGTACGGTACAAACATCTCTATAACTGAGAAACAGAAACGCAAAAGAGCAACAAACCGGTTGCGACGGTGCTGAAGCAGTGGCGCGACTGACCTAGGGTTTTGACCTAGGGTTTTGACCTAGGGTTTTGACCTAGGGTTTTGACCTAGGGTTTTGACCTAGGGTTTTGACCTAGGGTTTTGACCTAGGGTTTTGACCTAGGGTTTTGACCTAGGGTTTTGACCTAGGGTTTTGACCTAGGGTTTAGGGTTTAGGGTTTAGGGTTTAGGGTTTAGGGTTTAGGGTTTAGGGTTTAGGGTTTAGGGTTTAGGGTTTAGGGTTTAGGGTTTAGGGTTTAGGGTTTAGGGTTTAGGGTTTAGGGTTTAGGGTTTAGGGTTTAGGGTTTAGGGTTTAGGGTTTAGGGTTTAGGGTTTAGGGTTTAGGGTTTAGGGTTTAGGGTTTAGGGTTTAGGGTTTAGGGTTTAGGGTTTAGGGTTTAGGGTTTAGGGTTTAGGGTTTAGGGTTTAGGGTTTAGGGTTTAGGGTTTAGGGTTTAGGGTTTAGGGTTTAGGGTTTAGGGTTTTAGGGTTTTAGGGTTTAGGGTTTAGGGTTTAGGGTTTAGGGTTTAGGGTTTAGGGTTTAGGG
>JAUMGV010000055.1:620930-729810 GCA_032432875.1 Phytophthora meadii | reverse complement strand
ACCCTAAACCCTAAACCCTAAACCCTAAACCCTAAACCCTAAACCCTAAACCCTAAACCCTAAACCCTAAACCCTAAACCCTAAACCCTAAACCCTAAACCCTAAACCCTAAACCCTAAACCCTAAACCCTAAACCCTAAACCCTAAACCCTAAACCCTAAACCCTAAACCCTAAACCCTAAACCCTAAACCCTAAACCCTAAACCCTAAACCCTAAACCCTAAACCCTAAACCCTAAACCCTAAACCCTAAACCCTAAACCCTAGGCCAAAACCCTAGGCCAAAACCCTAGGCCAAAACCCTAGGCCAAAACCCTAGGCCAAAACCCTAGGCCAAAACCCTAGGCCAAAACCCTAGGCCAAAACCCTAGGCCAAAACCCTAGGCCAAAACCCTAGGCCAAAACCCTAGGCCAAAACCCTAGGCCAGTCGCGTCACTGCTTCAGCACCGCCGCAACCGGTTTGTTGCTATTTTGCGTTTTTGTTTCTCGGCTATAGAGATTTTTGTACCGTACGAACTTCATGTCGTTTCCGTTATTCATTGTTAAAGTTAATTTTGAAAATTTCACCTTTGACTGACGATAACTATACTTAGACTTAATGTCTGCTCGTTCTACTTAGATAAATTCTACGTAGGATTTGACGCGCTATACGATCCTAGTGAGTAGCATTTCCAAATGTTAAGTCTTCGCAAAGTTATTCACGTTTAAAGTCAATTTACTTACTTTGTACTCCGCTATACTCACTCATTCAAAAGATTCACTCTTTCTACTCTATCTTCGGCTATCATTGCACTTAGGCGACGCTACTTTTATGTTCCTAACGTAGTTTCTGACGCTCTACGTAACTATTCTTGGTAGCACTCCTAAATCTTATTTTTGGCAAAGGTATTAAATGTCAAAGTGAATTTTCAACATTTCACCTTTGACTGACAATAACTTTACTTATACTTGTAGTCTGCTCGTTCTACTTAGATGGATTCAATAGACCACAAAAGAAGAATGATCGTAACCACGAAGTCATTGCGTTCAATGTAATGTACTCTGTTCCAATAAATTAATCACGTACCATACTGTTAGACCGTTAAAAACACAATATACTGTGTCAAATAAAGATGCTACAAAGGAAAATCAAATGGACACCGACCTCAGAATTTACACGCCTACAGAAAATAACAACCGTCTACCCGCTTTCCTCCATCTGAGTCGTCGTCATCGCTGAATCAATCGTTACTGTCGTGTGCTGGATGATCGTCCAATGTCATGAGGTGGCGGAGTCGGGTACACCGCCTGGACATGCTGGCTAGCTCCTTCAGCCGCCTAGAGGAGGCTTCTCATCGCCCACGCAGCAGCCTGCAAACTCATTCGCGACACCAGCAACACCGCAACCTCCTCCAGCAACACATTCATCAGCCACTGCAACCTTAAGCCCGTTCGACGTAGCGCGTCCTATCGTCAACAGACGGGGGCATCTAAGTCGCCCTGATGATGACACTGGCGCTCGCTTTCTCGCCATGATGCGCTTGTCGTTTGAGCAAGAACGCCAGCGCCCTGAGGAATTGCGTATGCGCTGGGAGCAAGAACGTGCCGATGATCGAACACGGTGAGAAGAAGAAAGAGCTCGTCGTGATGAGGAGCGAGAAGCGGAACGTATCCAACGCCTAAGCCGCCGACTTCACCAAAAATTGGTAAGGTTACTGTTACTTATTAGCAAGGCCAACTCTACAGCGAGTGCAGGCGAAGCGATCAGCGAATAAGGCAGCTTGTTCGCTTCCAGTTTGTTTTCATTCATTTTTTAGAAAAATGAGACGAGGTTTTTTGCATTTCAATTTACAAATTCACTAGTAGAGTAGATGGTTCGCTTCGGGTCCTAGATATGGCATAAATGAACTCAGAATTTGATTAATTCCTACGAGGCGATCTCGTAAGTTAAACAGTAGCACGAGACTTGAGATGATTTTATTTCTTTTTTTGGTCGCGGAGCAGGGGGCGTATAGTGAACCCTAGTTATACGACTACTGAAAAGGAGTTTTCAGAGTCGTACAATGGTAGGTTGGCGTGTGGTACCTTGCGGTATCCTCGTGGGTTCGTTGTCTTCGGAAATGTGACCCTCGCCGGAGTTTGAGATTGTGTTATGAAGAGAAGTTGGGGTTCCCTTGGAGTCTGGTGTCGGTATTCAGGAAATCCTTCCAGGAGCGTTCGGGAGTCGGAATCTCTGGGAACCAAGATGGTTTCCAGGAAGTCGGCGGTCGAAAAGAGGTTAATATACCAGAGAAAGTCTGAAATCGGTGTCTGAATATCACAAATCCAGAACCGAGATACCTGACCTTCAGAGATAAACAACCAATATACACAGTTCGAAAATATACAAATACATACAGCCGTTCTTATTCTTTCTGGGCCCTTGAACATGGGCTAGTACTCCAGGTCAACTAGGGACTCGTTACCAGACGCCTGGTCTGTCTGGTATCCCTTTACGTTCGCGCACACCCTCTAGTGTAGAGAGAAAATATTAACCAATACAATCGGCTATATACAACAGTCTACCTTGCACTCTGAAAACGACTGTCCAGTTTCCAGAGCCTGTCCAAACGAGCAATATGAAATGCTACCGCTAGAGACAAAACAAACGACCCAACTAGGATATGGAATAGGCGGGTCCTTTGCGAGGTGGCTCGTACCTGATCTCCGCCTAAGGGATTGATCGGCAGAGATCACACGGCAGCGATGCTTGGCGTGGCCTTGCAAACAGAAATGCGACGACTTTCTGGGTTACACGGCGAATTGAACTCTGTTTATCGTTTTCTTCCCCATAACTATCATATCTTTCTGGTATCTCTTTCTTCTTTCTTGTCATATTTTGCGTACCTTCAGCAGTAGAGTCTTCATGTGTCAGGGTATACTTGGCTCTTGTATGTATGAGCATCTTGACTTGATCTCAGTATGCCGTGTGCAGCCGATCTCGATGGGTTGACAGGTCGAGACGTCATTACGGGGGGTTACCGTCGTGATCACTAATACATCAGTTTGAACTAGGTTAGCTTAGTTTTCAGTATGGTCTTAAAAATATAGGTGGTTTCAAGAGTCTGGTATCTTGGTTTTCAGAGTCTGATATGGCTTGAGTTGTCAAGTCTTGGTCACTCAGAGTCGGAGATACCAGAGTTTTGAGTAAGAAACCAGAGTACGGAGCACCAATGCTACAACGTACACGAAGATCTTAAGGGTTGCGCGGGTGCGCGGCGTCCGGCGCGCGATACTTGGTCTCTGCGGGTATATATTGTGAATCCCTGAACCATCAATCGTCGCGCTGGACGGTAACGGGATGAGGTCTCTCAGAGATACGTCGCCAGAACTTAGGCACTCATCGTCGGGGAAAGTCCGGTGACCAGACAGAGTGTAGTTGATCTTCAGAGTTGTGCACACTCTGAAGTACACTTCTGGTCCTTTGGGCCCCTTTACAGTCAGGCGAAGGTTATCCACAATCTTCCACAGATGTCGCACGGGTGCGGCCGCGTCCCAAAGTCCCTTTCGCTTATAACCCATAGTATAACCAATCACATCGTAACGTAATGTCCACCCGTCGCTTGAAAATCGGAAATAGCATCATGTCAACCGCCCCTCCTGGTCACGATCCATCAGTGCGGAACTTTCTCCAAGCTGTGTATCATGGCCAGGCCTATCAAACATTCTGATAGACGGTTTTCAGAGCGTAGTGTAGCTGCAACTCTTTGCCAGTTGCCCGGTTTTCAGAGTCTCTGGTGCCCCGTCGCACAGTCTGATTCTCTCAGACTCAGAAACTTGAATTTGACTCGCCTAACGGGCGATCATTTCCCAATCTCCGTCCTTTCGCTCATGAGTGAGGAAACGGACACTTCCCTGGGTTCAAACGCCTCCGCGGGTGGGGTGGCAAGCAACGCCACAGGCACCTGTCCTGCTTCGGCAAATGCCAACATAATGCAGGGTGAGGATGTTGGCTCAGCTTCATCCCCGGGGGGCAGCTCCAGCGCCCCAACCCTCACATCCCGACCTAAAAGTCCACAGGTCGACGGCTCGATCGAGAATCTCCCTGGTGATGGCATGGCCCCAGCTGGCTCAGGTGATCTTTCACCAACGGCTGCTTCACGTGGGGGTCCCAGCTCTGAATTCTCTGAGGGAACTCCTGGTGTTTTCAGGCCGCGAGCTTTCGGTGCCCCACGGCTTCTGTCCACGGAGGAAGTCGATCGGCTATTTCGTCAGGGTCTGGTGACAACTACAGGAGACCAAGTCACGGCGTCGGGGGACTCTGATGTTTCCCAGAATTATGTCGCTCCCATGGTAAAACCAGAGGGACGTGCCTTTCTGGTGAGTACTCCTGCACGGGCTGAAGATTTCAGAGGAGGGCGCCACATAGCGAACGCGTATGGCGGCCCCTGCGTACTCGTGGGTTACGAGGCACTTACTGATGAAGACCTCCGGGAGCTGGAGCGGGTGATCCCAAGCTTCGATCCGGACGAAGTCGTATCTCCGTGCGCTCAGACTCCAGACGTGCGCACTCTGGATGCTCTGACGTCGTCTGTGGAGGTTCGCCGGGAGCTGGGATCCCTGGTTTCTCACGTCTCCCCCACTCGCCTTGCCGAGAAAGTATTTCGGACGGCTGGATGCTTGAAACTCATGGCTGCTGCTCACCGCCGCCTTCGAGAACGTGTTGGTTCTCAGAACGGTGTCGCCTTGATCGATGCTGCAGCAGCGCGTTCTGAATGCGAGGAAATCAAGCGTGAGTGGATACTGCACTGTCAATACTGGAAGCACGAGCTTAAGTGTGCCCAGCGAGACGCCGGTGTGGTAGAAGAACGCATGACTTCGGAGATTCAGGATCTCAAAGCTCACTACCAAGACCAAGTGGAAGCTCTGAAGTCGGACAAGGCCGCTCTGAAATCCCAAGTCGCTGATCTTCAAGCGCAAGTCTCGATTCTGAGATCGCGTCCTGAAGTCAAACCCACAGATCCATGGGGATTCTCAGAGTTCTTACAAGAGAACTCTGAAATCTCCGGTAATTGGGATCGGCTTCATGACCTTCTGGTGTCGTTTCAGGAGAATACTATCGTTCCTGATAACTGGACGACTGTCATCAGTGTGACAGCTTTGGACGCACGGAAGAAGCCTGTTCCTGATTTCAAGAAACGGCTTTCTGAAGAACGAGCTCGTCAGGCTGCTGAGAAGGCCGCGAAAACCACCAGAGTTCTGGATCTTACCCGTCCGAGTGCTGAAACCTCAGAGTCCAAGAGCGAGAGTCCACGGTATCTGTCATATCCATCGAAGCCCCAGATTCTGAAGTCATCTCCGAAGCGGCCGCCCAAGTGGGACCTCAAGAATTTGCAGCGTCGCCCGTCCGGACACACGCCCGTTGAAGACTCGACGCTTCCGGCGAATGCAGGTTCCAAGGTGGCAAAGTCTGAGGTCCACAAGAGGCTCCCTGGTGATGTGGTCTGGAAAGAAGTTCGACCCGACCTCCGCCAAGCCCTACTGTCTGGGATCAAGTATGATAAAGCCATGGAGTGGTTAGCGTCGGACAAAGAGGCTCACAGTCTCTTTAGCAGTCCGGTTCTCATTCAGATGTTGGTGAGTCTGGTATTCTCTCGTCGCCTGGATTCCACTCTCTGGGCCAAGTACGTCCCCGAAGTGTATTACCAGATGGCCGACGAGGTGGTGGATCGTCATATCTCAGCTGGTACCGAGCCTGCAGCCTGGGGTGATCTGGATGGTCACGTGAATTATCCAGAAAGTGATGTCGAGTCCACCGCCGACAACCCCAAGGATGACCCGGATTACAAGGATTCTGGTGCGATCGAGTCCGGAGACGAAGATGACGACGAGAGCTCTGGTGACGGTGCGTCTGACGACAGCGACTCCGAGAGCGACAAGTCTGAAGACAAGAAGTCTCAAGACAGGAAGTCCGGGAACAAGAACTCTGGGGGCAAGAAGTCCGGGAGCAAGAAGCCTGATGACCACCCGCGTCCTGGTTCCAAGCGTCCCCGGGACTCTGATGACGACTCGGACTCTGATGATGGACCTATCATCCCCACCAAGAAGTCCAAGAGAAGTATCGCATCCGTAAAGGCCCATACCAGTCCCAAATCTCGCCCGAAGTCCACCAGTGGAAGTGGATCGAAGTCCAAAAGTTCCTCTGGGAAAGCACGTAGTCTGGTGTCCAAGTCTTATAATTCCCTGACGGTCAAGGAGCTCCAGGTGGTGGAAACACCAGACTGTGAGGCATCCTCCTGGTTATGTTTCGGTGTCAGGGTACAACGAGTGAGCTCTACCAAGACCACCACTGGCCAGACATTGGGTTTCCCAGACTACGAGGTGCACAAACACTCCTGTGCCATCCTCAAGAAGCGCTGGGACTCTGAGCGGTACTGTGCAGTCCTTCGCAAGAAGCGCGCCCCTTGGAAGGTCATGTTCGACAACCGCTTCTCAGAGTTTTACTTCCACAAGCGGGAGGAACTGGGGCCCATGGTGTTGGCTGACGTGGAAGACATCGTGCGCAGCATGAAGAAGCATGCTCAAGCCTTCTGGGAGCGTACTCATTGGGTAACTATGGACGTTGAAGCTGACGACAAATCCGGGGAACTTCACAAGTATCGGGCCATGCGTCGTGGTGCTATGATTCGTCAGCACAACGCCCTCATCCGAAAGGTCCTGGGGCACAAAGATTTCCCAGAGTCGTTGCTTTCAGAGCCTGGCATTTGGGTTGTCCCAGACAAGTCCTGCCCTTGGATCTGGCAAGATCCCAGAGTCGCAGAGCTCGGGGGTCCCAAGTGTCTGAGTCTGGAGACGCAACTGGGTGACTTGGATGCGATTGAGCCTGCTCGGATGCAATGGGCCACGGTGAACGTGGACGAAGAGTGGCTCCAGTACGTTCCTGCTGAAGTCAAGAAAGATCATATGACACCTACAGAGCGTTCCGAGAGCCCAATCTCCCTTCGTTATTGAGACTCAGGTGCCCACCATGGTACCCACGGGAAGGCTGCATCTTGAGAAGCCCAGTAGTTGTCTGCATTCGTGACGTAAGCCCCCGGCCTCAGTGTAGCTTCCTAATCCCTTAATCTCTCAATATCACTCCACTTAATCATCTCATTGTTCATACTCTCGAATCCTTCAGTACTTGATTCTTCACAAATCCACTTCCACTTCTACGGAAAACGTCGTGCAAAACTGATGTTTCATATGGATTTCGCCGTGCAGAATGGCCGGTGAATTCCCACCATGCGAAGGTGGCATGCATACAAATATCAAGCTAAACGGCTGCCATGCGAAGATGTCATGGAATTCGTCGTGCACTTTGCACCACGAATTCTTATTGGATAAAACGGTGAAAACAGGGGACACTTCAATCAAGCACTACAATCAATGTGTTATGACAATGTGTTATGACTTAAACTCACGCGCAAGTGTCCGCCACGATAACTGCTCCAGTCTCCGCACTCTTCCCTTTGTAGATGTCGAGCTAAATGGAAGTCGAGTTTTAACCTGCTCAAACAACAGTCCTGCTGCGTCTGTCGATCTATGTGCTCGCTTAATTTCATCGTGAGTCAGTAGCCCTTGAATGAGAAGCATCACTCTTCGTAGTTCTGATAATCGATTCCGTTGCAGTCTCGATGACATATCGTGCTTTGTAAGTAGCCGTAACGGAGGGTTACCAGCACACCAACACTGCCAGACAACTCGAATCGTTCCTGAAGGCAACACAAATTCCTTTGGCACTCTGTGAAAAGAGCCGTCCCACAACATGAGTTGAGCCTGCCCAATAGTATTGTCCGAATGAGGAGTTAGGCTCTCAGCACCTACGGTATGTTCGACGGGTTGCAGCAAACTTGACCGGGCCAACACCGATGCAAATGCCGCCTCAAGTGCTTCCATAGTCATGACAGAACCGTTAATGTGGCGCTTCAGAGCATTTTCAAATGATTCTGAAAAGGTATCGCGCATACAAGCTAGCTCAGCCTTGTAACACGATAGCTCAACCATTAAACCGACGTGTGGGGGGATTCCAGTAGCAGTCATGTAATCGTCCACTTGGCATTTTCTGCATTCAACTCGCTGTTGCAGCCACTGCAATTGGGGCTCGTTGTTCACATTAAATAGTGGCGTGTCAAAAAGTAAATGAGTCGGAGGTAGATTTTGCTGCAAATAGGTTTTGTGATACAGCAATGATGCCAATCCAAACTGGCAAATCTGCCTCAGATTTGGAGGCACACCAGGAAAATAGCATCCAGCGCAACTTGGATGCGTTGTCGTAGTTCTAATGAATCCTGGGTTTGTCCACTTCGAGTATTAAAAAACGGCGGTAAAATCGCAAAGTCAGGAGAGTCAAACGGAAGTCCAGCTACATAGCGACCAACCACCATGTCACCAGCGGCTTCAAACCGAACGTACTTGTCTTGAACCCCTGGTAGTGTCCAGCCAGCTCGAAGGCAGATAGACGCTGCGGAAGGTCCCGATGTTGAACAGCTACTGACATAAGTCGCTGCGCCCTTCCTCGCCGAGTGAGTACCAAATGCACCATGTGTCATGCCTGCTTCAGTGAGAACGTCACGCATCAGATCTCCACAAAGAACACTTTTTAACACTTTGAGGAATCGATTGTACTGATTTCCACCTGGGAAGAGCTTGCCATCCTGTGTAAAGCCCATTATCGCAAAATAAACCGCAATTCCCAGCACAGGACATACTTCTGGCATAGTAGGATTTGCATACACGTGCCTAGGGTCACGAGGACGACTACCGTCCTGGTCGTTTTTCATGTGAGCGAATGTAATTGTCATTGAGTCTTCACGCCAAGTAAGATGTCCATAACGAATTGATTCTGTGCTTTTGGCTCGACACATAAGGTTCCAAGACGTAAGAAGAAAGATATGACCAAACACGTCCTGTTTCCTGCTAGACTGTATCATAGCTTTCGCCACCGCTCTGTACATTGAGAAACTGAAAGGTTCCTTTCCTTCGCAAAGGGATTCGTTTCTGTTCTGAGCAACTCTAGCCACAGTGTGATGTAGTCCCTTAAAAAAACGTCTCATTCGGGAGTCAAAATCTTTGGGCCGGGCACAGTCTGTTGAAGAGAAAAGATACACAATTGCAGACCGTACGTTGCCGAAGGTTGACTTCCCAGTTACACCACGCTGTTCCATCGACGTAAGGTACCTCATGCAATATTGAGTCGATAGAATCTCCAAACACACAGGACTTTGCATTGGAACTTGAGATAGCCATGCAGCAATGACCTCTTCGTCGCTAGTAGGAAGTTCGTGGAATGCGTTCACAAAGAGGATTCGTTTGCGTTCTTCGTCTGTATTATCATATAGCCACTTCACGAAGCGAGTAATGCTTCTGATGTACGTATACTTCGTCTTCTCCGCCGTCGTATTGCTTAGCACCTCCCCCACGCGTGCATCTAGGTCGTCCATCGTTTGGAATCCAATGTGAGGTCGGTCTAAATATAAATTTCAGCCAATAGAAACACGTCAAATATTTGTCGTGCACACTGCACGATGAATTCACTCCACCTATACATTCACATAGTCGTTTTTATATATGAGCAGTAACATGATCGATCACATATCCAAACGCACGAATTTTAGAAACAAGACTCTGAAAAACATGCACTCAGATTATCATTCTCTGAAAGTCAATGTCTGAAATCCTTCAGACATCAGACTTCCAGACGTGTTTTCAGAGTCATTAGATTCTGGGGTGATCGTCTCCAGCCTGCATCGCCTGAAAACGGGCTCGTGCTCGTGTACTCTGGTTGAATTCGTAAAGTAATGCTCCACAGTTCAACCTCGATAATGGTAACCACTCAGTTTCATCGTAACCTTTCCACTTAACCAGATATTCGCGTAAGCGTTTAGACGTCCTGGTACGCGGGTATCCAGAATCTTCTCCACTTCATACTCGTCGTTTTCGGTATCAGGTTCCCAACTATCCTCTGGTAACAAGGCAGCGTCAAAGTCATCGTCTTCCGGGATCTGAAGCTCTGCTGTTGGTCGTCTAGGAAACAGTGCTCTAGGTTTCAGGCGGCTCACATGCACCCAGGGGTTTACACGATAGCCGGTATCTTCAACCTTGAGTCGCACCCTGAAATCGTCCAGCATCTCCTCGATCCTGAAAGGTCCATGCCACATGTGCGCCAGTTTCCTGCTCAACCCCGTTTGTACCTTTGGGATGTAGAGCCATACGGCGTCGCCTACAGTAAAACCTGACTTCAAACGCTCTGATAACTCGTTCCACTTTCTGGTTTGCTCTTCAGACCGATCGCGTTTTGCCTTCTTCTGGAGATCTTCGGCGCACGCCAGAGCATAACTATAGTCTCGTTGCATCTTCCTTCTCCATTCGTAAGCAGTTCGCTCCTGAGTCGTCGACGGCTTGGGTCCAAGCATTGCGGACACCGTACCGTGAGCATCCCAACCGTGCACCAAATAAAAAGGTGTCTCCAGACGAGTGGCGTCGAATGATGTATTCAAAGCGAACATCAGTCGTTCAGCATGATCATCCCAATCACTCTGATCGGCTTCAGAGATATATGCCTTAATTGCGCGCACCACAGTTTGTACTGATCGCTCCTGCTGGCCATTGGCTTGAGGTCGATATCCTAGAGTAGCTCGTTGTCTGCTACCCAAAAGCTCTCTGAAACATTTGAACACCTCACTCATGAAGCGAGGATCTTGATCATGACGAATCAGAGAGCTAGCTCCAAAGTTTCTGAAAACGCGTTCCTCATAGGCCTCTGCTACATCTTGAGCAGTGGTGACACTCATCGGCTTGCACATCACGTATCCTGAAAACATATCCTGGAACAGCAAGAGAAACGTGTTTCCACGTGCTGATTTCGGCATGTGGGTTACAAAATCCGTAGACACCACTTCAAACGGCCGGCTGGGCTCAATATTCCCAGGTGACGGTCCAGGATTCGGGGGTCGCCCCTTGCCACTGGCACAGTCCACACATTCCTTCACGAATCTCTCCACATCAGCATACATACCCAACCAGTAAAACTCCGAACTCAGCTTCTCAAAGGTTCTCCTGATTCCTTGATGTCCACCCTGGTAGTCTTCATGAGCATAGTGCAACAAGTCTGGATACAAGTCTCTGGGAACCACCAGTCTGAGTTCATCAACATTGTCCCGGGGCCGCTCTCGGGTGGCACGACTCAGGCGATAAAGTACATCTCTAGAATCCAGAACAAAGTCCTCGGCGATTCTGGCAAGTTTCCTGACCAGGGGTCGTGGCAAATCTCCCACGTCGCCTTTCAGAAACTTCATGAACTCAACCAAGTACGGGTCCTGGCTCTGATGTGCCTTAATCCGTCGCCAGCGTTCTGCCTGGAACTCCAAAGGCCCCAAAGGTTCTCGTTCATCATCGTCCTCGGGCGGATTAGCATCAAGCGGAACTTGGGCACGAGTTACGGCAACCAATATTCTAACCGACCGAGGCAGGGGTGCGGATTCCGGACCAGAAGCATCCTCAGACTCTGGTGACGCATTATGATTTTCAGAGTCTGGTTTTGACTCTTGAACTCATGTCCGGGGTTGAACAAGGCTTCATCAGTTTCTCATGAACTTTGGATACCAGTTGCAGGTGCATAAGTTCATCCTCGTCTTGCACCTGCCAAGCTTCCCCAAGGGTCAAAGTCTTCGAGGTCAGGTAATCCGCCGCTTGGTTGAACTCGCGCTTCACATGCACCAACTTCAGAGTCTGAAACTTGGTTTTCAGAGACTCAAATTCGGCCAACCTCCGTTGCAAGTTAGGCTGATTGCAGTTAATTAGTCCCTGAGCCTGCTGTATCGCGATGCGCGAATCTCCCACAACCACCAACTCCTGTATTCCGTGGTCGAGTGCCATCTTCAGACCATAATTCAGGCCACAGTATTCTGAGTCATTCACCGTGACATCCGTCAGGGGAAACCCTCGGGCTTCCAGAACACTCCACCCCGGGAGTTTCCAGAGTATACACCCACAGCTTCCCAAACGAGTAGACGTCTTTGCGGCACCGTCGAAACTCAAAACATAGCCCTGATAATCTGCTTCCAGCATTTCCACACTGATAGGAACTGGCGGCTTGACTCGCCCCTTGACTGGGATCAGATTTTCAGAGACTTCGTCCAGATGCTCCCTGGGGGTAATGCCTGCGCCGAGTATAGCTGGGAGTCCATCTTCATCACGCTGAATCCGGCGAATCTCCAAGTTCCACTGCGACAGCTTCAGACCCCACTTGACGTTTCTGCCGTCGGTGGAGCTCGATGTCAGCAACCATTTCAGGACCGAGTACCTGGTATAGACCACAATCACCGGACTTGACTCCACCAGAGCTCTAAAGTTTTCCAAAACTCTGAGGATCGCGATCACCTCCTTCTCAGCAATATGATACCTGAGTTCGGCATCATTCAGGACACGACCTGTGAATCGGACCGGATGAATTATTCCTTCATATTCTTGCCCCAAAACTGCCGATGCAGCCCAAGGGTTTGCGTGTGGGATGACAGCAAACGGTCTGGTTCGGTCTGGGTGTCTGAGTAGTGGAGTAGAGACTATCTTGCGTTTCAGAATCTCGAATGCCTCTTTCGCACGAGTCAGGTCTCGTCCAGCGCGAATCTGCTCGTCTGTCAGCTCATAAAGAGTAGAAGTGATCACCGGTAAATCCTCAATAAACTTGTTATAATAATTGAGGCTTCCCACGAAACTCTGAACTCCCTTCAACGTAGACGGAAACGGCAGTGCTTCAACTCCTTTGACGATCTTGGGTGTTGCCCTCAGACCTTCGGCACTGATTTCGTGGGAGAGGTACGGTATCGACAACTTCCCAAATTCGCTCTTGGGCAAACTCACAGATATGTTCCAGTAACGAAGCCTGAAAAGCAGGGCGTTCAGGTCGTCACATAGTTGGTCCCAAGTCGGTGCTCCATGCGCAATGTCATCGATATACGAACTCCTCCCCAGGACTGGGCCCATGCATGTGGGGACGGGAATATTCCTCTGAAAGACGGTCATCTGACTTGTGAGTGCTGTCATTTCTGAAATCAGGGTATGATTCTCAGAGTCTGAACGGTATTTTTCAGAGTTCTGAGGCTGAAGTTGCAGAAATTCCAGAACTTCCGCATCAACTTCAGCTTCTTCTTCTGGTGACAGTCTCACGAAGCCCCACAGGCAATTATCCAACATAGCTTGATACACCAGAGGGGCGTTTTTCAGACCGAACGGCATTCTCACCCACTGAAAGTGTCCAAACGGACAAACGAAAGCTGATATCAATCGTGCACGCTCCGTCATCCTGATCGCCCAAAAACCGCTAGCCATATCTAGGCTCATGAACCACATAGCAGCCTCAAAACCGATTAGAAGGTCGTCAATAAGAGGCAGAGGGTAACGTGATAGTTGAATAAAGCCATTCACAATGCGGTAGTCGATGCACATTCGTATGTCAACACCATTCTTCTTGAGGACGATCACAATAGGAGATGCCCACGGAGAGTCGGAGTACTCGATCAAACCAGTTTCCAGAAGTTTCTTGAGAAGCTCGTACACCTTCAGCATGAGATGAGGAGCGACAGATCTCGGACGTTGGGCTACCGGTTTGGCATCTCCCACATCCAGATCACAGACCACGCCCCTTGCCGGTGCGGGCGCTGCATTGCCATCTCCCAGGAATATTTTCTTGTGGTGCCTCAGAATATCACGCAGTTTATTCTCCATTTCTGGGGTCGTCTTTCCTGGTTCTCCAACATCAGCGTTGTCGATATCACACTCTGGTGTCAATTCTTCCAGCTCAGGCAACATGACCAGTTGGTCACGTAATTGAGCGAGGAGTTCCGTGCCTTCTCGCATATACACACCCGGCTCCAGGTCCAACTCTTCATTCGAAACGTTCATGCACCGCTCGTATTCCACTCGTAATTTTTCCACAGGTGTTCCAGGCATCCCCCGAATGGGGATATCCCAAGACTCATCCATTAAGTCGAAATCATCCGCGGGTAACTCAGGAGTCTGAGGATCACCTAAGAGACACCCAGGTTTTGCGTTAAAAACGTCGTCGTCGATAGCAACGGAGGTGCCACCAGAGTCTGTATGCGAAGCACTTTCAGAGAATGTTTTCAAATCTCTGGTATCTGTACCGATGTCCACTCTTCCCGTTGATTCGCCGTGGCAGCCATCTTCCGTCTGGGTGAATGCATCCAGGGCAAAGCGTACTCGTTTCACGGTCGGTGATGACTCTGGTTTCACGAACTGCACTCGAGCGTTATCGAACCTTGGACGTTACAGTATTTCAGTCGACCATGGGTAGTCTGGGTGGTCTACACACGGGGGTTGCGGCATCAAGGCCTCCAACTCCGCCTCTCTCTTCATACGTTTCTTAGTCTCTGGTGACGGGGTGCTTTCCAGAATCAGAACTTCCCAATCACGATAAGCAGCGGAACCTGGACGCACGAAACGTCCATGCCTTGGGAAGAAACCATATTCCACGATCCTCGCGACATCAGAGAGTTCATTGACCCACGTGTTTTTATCAGAGATGTTTACCACGCGAACGGCCACAGGCCAAGATCGAGCCGCATAGATCAGCTGGGTAACCCAGCGGTCACCGCGTCCGGCCCACACGACTTCCCTTTGGGGATTCGTTGGTCCATAGTCGATTCGGACAATAAATTCTTCGCCTGGACTCAGAAGAACAGCCTCACATGGTCTAACCGACCTGTTACGACCAATGTGATCACCAGGTTCCCAATTACACATCATCACCACTACCTCGTCTGGTAACGATACCTGACCTTCACGAGCGCTAATTCTCACTCCGGCGGCAAACATAAAACCCATTCCCAGAAGCACATCAATTCCTTCACCGATATTCGCGACCCAAACATCCACAATATATACCACTCTCGGCCCAAGCGTCAACTTGATCTCAGCGCTTGCACCGATATATGTTGGAACACCACCCATCCCCGACACTTTGGTCTGCTTGTGCGACTTGAGTCTGAGTCCGAGCTTACGCGCAAAGTCGTAACTCAGAATATTTATGGTCGCACCAGTGTCCAGAAGAATCTTGGTTCGATGGTCATTCACAGCACCATACACCATCACCACATCCCTCTTTGAACGATCAGGATAGTTGTCTTCCCACCAGCCATAACACTCGCCATCCTTCAACCTGAACGACACTGAGTCGTCTGGTGTCGGATCGGTGTCTTCGGCGATCTCAGGTAACTCGTTCCCTGAGTTTCCAGAAGGTATGGTCGACTCTTGGGCAAAAGTAGTCATGCATTGTTGAGTGTTATCTTGAATCTTTCTCAGCTCTGGTCCTACACACACTAGAACACACAACTCTGGGGTAACGCCATGCCCGGCGCGTTTCGGATCCCCATCCGACGGGCATATTAGTTTAACGGTTTCCCAGAGTCTGCCTCATCACTCAGGAGTTTCTCCCGGTGGTTCGGCATGTCCTTGAGTGCACCTTGTCGAGCGAGTTGCTTGAGTGCTTCCAGAGTTTTCAGATCTTCACAGGGTTTTCCAGGGTGTACTCCTCCACATACTTCGCAG
This sequence comes from Phytophthora meadii, assembly GCA_032432875.1. Taxonomy (NCBI): domain Eukaryota; phylum Oomycota; class Peronosporomycetes; order Peronosporales; family Peronosporaceae; genus Phytophthora; species Phytophthora meadii. The sequence goes on along the minus strand of JAUMGV010000055.1, from coordinate 714,246 downwards.
GGTGGCACCCGACACATTCGACTTGGGTGTCCTTTTTCCTGACAGCGGTCACACGTGACGTCTCTCCAGCAATCCTCCTCTGAGTGTCCCGAGCGTTGACATTTTTCACAGAACTTGCTCCAATAGCCACTATTCTCATGACGCCTCTGGTGGAATCCTTGACCTGACGATCCAGACGGGGACTGGGGCGGCGGACGCCATCCCATGTTATCCATCACTCGATATACCTCATTCGTCAGAGCCTGCGCCCAATCTGTACTTGGTGGAGCCTTTGTATTGCTCGAAGACGCTTGCGCAATACTCCCATCACGGGTAGACTCTGAAGTCGTACTTGGAGTTCTGGAATCACCAGTCTGATCTCTGGTATCCTGATTGGATTTCAGAGGTTCCTTGTGATTTTCAGAGTTTTCAGAATCATAATCTTCAGAGTCCACGTCACTTGCGACGTAAGTCCGATGCCCACGCTTGGGCTTGAACTGTCCTCGTGGAATATTATCAGCCCGGAAATCTCGAGACTTGGCAGGAGTCATTTCTTGGTCACCAGTTCGCCACACGTCTTCATCCTGTTGCAACGCCCGAAGCTCCGATTTCAGAGTTTCCAGCTCTGCCACGCTGCGATTCCTGAGTTTACTCTCAGATACCAGACTTCTGCGTTCTTCAGCATCGTCGGCACGTCTCTCAGCTTCCAGCCTCGCATTTTCGGACTTCAGCAAGCGCTCAGTGAGCGTCTGAATCTCGCGTCTTGCCTCCAAGTCACGTTGCTCTCGACGACGATCGCGTTCCATGGACTCCAAGCGTTCCCGGGCCAAGAACTCCATCTGCGCTTGCTCCATCCGGCCTTGCCATTCCTGCTGTTGCCTCATGACGTTCAACTCGATCTGGGCAGGTCCTGATGTCTGAGAACTTCGAGCTTCAGACTTCGTACGACTCGACGCGATGGAACTCAAGCGTCGGGACGGTGATTTTGGAATGTCTTCCCTCTTCACGCTTTGGCGGTGGCTCTGGTGACTTTCGCTTCGTGTGGAGGCAGACACAGGTGGAATCTCTGGGGTCAATCGCCTGAAATCCCGTGAAGGACTTCCGACAGATGCCTGTTTTCCAGACTTCGCGTCCGGCACCTCTGGTTTCTCTTCCGGCATGTCGACATCTTCGAGCTCTGGTTTCACTGGTAACAGCGTTCGCGTCACTTGGATCCCCATGCCTTCAGAGACTGCTCCTCCCACATCAGCGCCTTGAGCGATTAACGCCAGACTTCCTGTGGACAGCGACATATGTGATGCTGCCCCTCGACTCATAGACATCAAGGACGAGTCTGTAGAGCTTCCGCGCGACGTCTGGAATCCCGACGACTGATCATCCGAGGTCCCAATGACACTGGGAATTGGCACGTCCGACATCCGAGTCTGAGAAGTACTGGGACCTTCAGACATTGGAGTTTCAGACTCCGGTCGCGTGTTATCAGAGCGACTCTCATACTGCGGCAGTGAAGACAGCGACGGCGTCGATAAAGCTGACGGTGTTGACGGGACTTGTGGGCGCGGTGGTCTCTGCTGCAAGCGCTTGGGCCACGGTGGCTCGTCACTGCTGGAACCATCAGAACTGTGCGTCACTCGGAGTCCGGTCACCCGGAGTCGCATGATCAGCCGTCGTCCTTGTAGGTCAGCGTCCTTGTCAGGTAATATATGGTCTGCTTTGTCTTGACTTGTGGTGTCTTCCTGTTTCATGTCTTCTGGGAGTCTGCTACCTTGTAACCTGGCGGTCACTGTGGCCCACTCTACCAGTTCCACTGCGAGTCGACTCTGAAGTTCGGACGCCACAGTGCGTATTTGAGACTCAAAGACGGCTGACGCCTGGGTCTGAGACCACGTCGGGAGCAGGTTCTGGAATTCAAAGCCCGCCTCATACAGCATTGTCTGGAGAACAGCCACACACTCTGGTGCTGTCAACGTGTTCATCGGAATTTCGACGTAGGAAAGGTCTTGGATTCGACCGAAACCATGACGTCTCACGTGAAACTCTGAGATCCACATATCCTCAGGGAAAACGGAGGAGCATCGCCACTTGATGTAGTCGCCGGTCGCCGCAGCAGCTTTCTGGAAAGCATCAGCACTAGGCTTCAACGTCTGCCACATATACTCGATGCTTGGCGGGACGACCCTGCCTGTGTCCATGTCTCTCCAACGACGGAACTCACGACGCACATACTTCAGAGCACGCTCCCCATCAAGCGAGTCAGCCCTCCCAGACTCTTCAGACGGTGTCTTCAGAGAATCTTCGGACTTGATCAACACGTCATCAGACATCGGCGTGTCTTCAGACTCTGGGGACTGTGGAGCTTGGTTTTCAGAGAGTCCAGGTTCTGGTTTCACTTCATCCACGGATTGTCCGGAAGTCGCCGAATCTGAACACAGATCGATCACTTCTGGGGACTCAACCATATCGGCGCCTCCCTCAGACGCCTCATCATCACCCTCACAGGTGATGGTCACTTCGTCACCAGAGGCTTCGACCTCTGACAGGCCTTCAGGACCTTGTTCACCAGAGACAACAGGTGTCTTCTGAGCTTCTGGTTCTTCAGCAGGCTGGTCTTCGACCGCCGGTTCTGGGACGCTCACACTCTCAGCTGCCTTTTTTTCTCGCGCAGCTTTCTTCTTCTCGCGGGCCGCCTTCTGGATGGCATCCAAGTCTGGTTGCTCCTCAGGCGACAGACCTTGCAGACGCTTGGATTGACGTGTCGGAATACTCCGACCACGACCACGGCGTCCTCCTCTCGTAGATCCTGGTGTATCCATCTTGAATATAGACGCTTGACAGGAAACTTTCTCTTCTTGAACTCTCAAATCCGGTGATATCACGATTCCAAAGATCCGGGCACGCGCACCAGTTGTCGCGAAGTCGGTGAAACTTTGGTCGCGGAGCAGGGGGGCGTATAGTGAACCCTAGTTATACGACTACTGAAAAGGGGTTTTCAGAGCCGTACAACGATAGGTTGGCGTGTGGTACCTTGCGGTATCCTCGTGGGTTCGTTGTCTTCGGAAATATGACCCTCGCCGGAGTCTGAGAACGTGTTGTGAAGAGAAGTTGGTATTCCCTAGGAGTCTGGTGTCGGTATTCAGGAAATCCTTCCAGGAGCGTTCGGGAGTCGGAATCTCTGGGAACCAAGATGGTTTCCAGGAAGTCGGCGCTCGAAAAGAGGTTAATGTACCAGAGAAAGTCTGAAGTCGGTGTCTGAATATCACAAATCCAGAACCGAGATACCTGACTTTCAGAGATAATCAATCAATACACAGAGTTCGAAAATATACAAATATATACAGCCGTTCTTATTCTTTCTAGGCCCTTGAACGGTGGGCTAACACTCCAGGTCAACTAGGGACTTGCTACCAGACACCTGGTCTGTCTGGTATCCCTTTACGTTCGCGCACCACCCTCTAGTATAGAGGGAAAATATAAACCAATACAATCGGCTATATATAACAGTCTACCTTGCACTCTGAAAACGTCTGTCTAGTTTCCAGAGCCTGTCCAAACGAGCAATATGAAATGGGCTACCGCTAGAGACAAAACAAACGACCCAACTAGGATATGGAATAGGCGGGTCCTCTCAGGTCTCTACGTTACCTGATCTCCACCTAAGGGGATTGAATAGGCGAGAGATCACACGGCAACAATCCTTGGCGTGGCCTTGCAAACAGAAATACAACGACTTCTGGGTTACACGGCAAATTGAACTCTGTTTATCATTTATCTTCCTCATAACTATCATATCTTTCTGGTATCTCTCTTCTTCTTGTCATCTTTTGCGTCCTTTCAGCAGTCAGTCTTCGTATGTCAGGTACACTTGGCACTTGTATATATAAGATATCTTGACTTGATCTCAGTATGCAGTCTGTGCAGCCGATCTCGATGGGTTGACAGGTAGAGACGTCATTACGGGGGATGTGCAGGTCAGTAATCACTTGAATGCGTGACTTGAACTTGGGTTCACTTAGTTTCAGTATGGTCTTGAATCTTCGGTGGTTTCAGAGTCTGGTATCTTGGTTTTCAGAGTCTGATATCACTTGGTTTTCAGAGTCTTGGTCACTCAGATTCGGAGATACCAGAGTTTTGAGTAAGAAACCAGAGTACGGAGCACCAATGCTACAACGTACACGAAGATCTTAAGGGTTGCGCGGGTGCGCGGCGTCCGGCGCGCGATACTTGGTCTCTGCGGGTATATATTGGGAATCCTTGAACCATCAATCGTCGCGCTGGACGGTAACGGGATGAGGTCTCTCAGAGATACGTCGCCAGAACTTAGGCACTCATCGTCGGGGAAAGTCCGGTGACCAGACAGAGTGTAGTTGACCTTCAGAGTTGTGCACACTCTGAAGTACACTTCTGATCCTTTGGGCCCCTTTACAGTCAGGCGAAGGTTTATCCACAATCTTCCACAGATGTCGCACGGGTGCGGCCGCGTCCCAAAGTCCCTTTCGCTTATAACCCATAGTATAACCAATCACATCGTAACGTAATGTCCACCCGTCGCTTGAAAATCGGAAAATAGCATCATGTCCACTTTCGCCATTTTGCTCAAACTGCATCTGGTCTTTTACCCTGGGAAACGAGCTTTGAAAGGCTCGTATTTCCCACTCTGCTGTCTGTCGAACGGGCGTAGCCTGTTGCAGAACACGAAGTTCAACTGGTGTTGGGTTGTCTGCAAGATGATCTTTGGCGGACTTAATCAGAAACGGGTAATCTCCCTTTGAAAATACAGAATCAACAACGCAACGCGCCCCTGTTTGCTCGTACACCCGCTCTAGCTTGCTGTATACTCCCCCATTCTGCAATCAAGGAATCGTGTATTGAACCAGGAGCATTGATAGCACAAGCCGTGTTGACTCCATTTGGAGTGGAAACGAATACGTTGCTCACGTAATGTCCATGAGTCCACACATTTGGTAGGACAGGGTCGCTTGATTGCTCAAGATGAAGCTTGAGCCCATCAGCAACAGCGAATACGTCTGGAAGAGATGGATACTTGTCAGATATAACGCGCTGAAAGGTTGTAATTTCGTCTTGTGACGGCAAACGAACGGCAGCATACTCGTCTTCGGCTAGCACCTTCAAAAGTATCCTTCTGCTTAATAGTAGAAACAGGGAGCAAACGGTGTGAGTAACACCAAACAGCATTCACAAAATATATTCCGACCTACGCGTGCAAGTCCACGCCAATGCCAGAGCGAGACACATCGAAGCCGTCATGCTGCGTGTCTTCCTCCAAGACTGGTGGTGTCGTCAAGCTGGCGGAAACAGCCATCGGCAGAATACGGAGAGTGCGAATCGTAAAGCGGTGCGTGGCGCTCAAGAATGTACGCGAAAAAAGTATGATCAAACCCTGTCCACGTAATCAACGACTGCTCGTCCCCGGATCTAAACAGCTTCATGAACAAAGAGGTCGATGGTGACACGAGAGCCTCTCGGACGACACGGCGGTCTCGGCGACGACGGGCTTCGGCATCAAGACGACGCAGAAACGGAGTCCGAGGCTTGTGTTGTCGGTGTCGACAGCCTTGTCGATGACGGTCCCAAAACGCGAGGAGAGCGGCGTGGTGCATTGTAAGCACGAGATAAAATGCGCGTGCGTATACGTGCTGTCGGGAAAGACGACTACGGTGTAGTTGAAAGCCTGCGGAAAGATCACACTTCAACTCGAACCTCTCCCTACAGAAGAGTTTCCGGATGCATTGGACCACTTGCTCCAAAACATCAATGCACTGGCCTGTAAATCGTAAATGTCACGATCGATTCGTTCCTCTTGTAGGTGCTTCTCCATAAATGCCACTACAACGTGGCGAATTGATAGCAGGCAATGCACTTCGAAAGCCCGAAATGCAATTAAATCAATGGGTCGCTCCTGAAACCTCAAAGTACCAAAAGCTCAATTCGGTAGAACTGCTCATTCGAGCCAAATAGCATCTACAACTTTCAGCCAGTCCACGACAGATCCATATTCATGTCAAGGGATGATCTGTATCAATATCAGTGGTGCTCAACAAAGTGGCAGGAGCTTTTTGATTTCAGCCAAGCTTCAGATCTGGTCTAATCAACACAAAGAACATTAGAACACCGGACATAGTGCAAGAATCCAGCAGCATTGAATCTGACGAATTTTCTCAGTTCGTGGTAATCTTTCCTCCTAAAAGACGAAAACCAGTGAGCCGATGCCTTTGGTGCGACAAATGAATATCACAGGAGCAAAAGGGTGGCTGAAAATTAAAGATTACTTGCTTGAGAGGTTATTATTGCAGATTTTGTCGGACCGACAATCCACATTTAAATCTGTGGAACAGTGCACTTCTGCAACTTTGATCATTCAAAGTGTAACAACCCTGTTGGTCGTTTTACCAATGAACGGTGGGAAGTCACTATTATATCAGCTGACATAATTTATGGAGATGATCTGTGTTGTGATTGTGGTTGCTCCTCTTACTGCCATTCTTTACGAGACGGTCGACAAGTGTAGAGCTCTTAAAATTCTCTGCCCAGGTCGCGTTTCACCACAGTGGTATGCCACTATGTGATCGGATAGTTCAAATCACGAAATGGAAGTCTAAGGAGTGTGGCTGGATAGTTGCAACAAGTGGTTTGGGACATGGAGTCGATTATCCTCACGTTCGAGTTGTTCTACACTATGGACTAGCACACAGCTTGATAGATTTCGTCTAACAATGCGGTAGAGCAGGTAGAGATGGAGAACACGCAATCTGCACGACTATCTACTGCAAGTTGTGTTGCAACTTGTGAAGTGCAGAGGGGTGTCGCGAAGAGATGACCGGTCAGTGGGAAATTGAAAAGTGTCATTAACGGTTAGGCGCTGACTCAGTTCTCGTCACTCAGCTCGCCCTCTTGCGCCTCCTGTCCAGAACGACGTCACTCGAGCAGTCATCTCGCGTCACGTGAGCAGTTATCGAGTAGAAGTTCATCACTCGAGCAGTCATCGCCCTTGATCAATGCAGTGAGCCTTGCCAGCCGGCTCTCACTCCGCCCACAGCAAGCTTCGCTCGCCCGCTGGCCACGCTGGCCAGTAGCAGAGGCCACAAACGAAAAATTCAGTCATCGTGGTCCCGTGGTTCTGCTCTCCGATTTCGCACCGTTCGCCGAAGTCAGTTGGCTGCGGTTTTGCGAACTCCAACAAGTTGTACACCGATAGATTTTTGAATACTGTTTCCCGGATTTCTGGTGAAGGCGATAATGTCACGGAACGAATCATGCGTGTCAACGATTTTTTCAAGTCTGTAGAAAATTGCCGGCGTCAATTTCTGGATCGCTGTATAGACGAAGAGGGAGGTCCATACGCCGCAAGAATTATAAACATACTGTGTGATGTGCGAGATCTACAGTCATCGGCTCAAGAAGAAGAGATGACCGTGACAGAACGACCAAGACTTCTCAATTTAATCAAACATCAATCAAATCTAGTGTTGGACCGTGAGGTGGACGATCTACAGGTATATCACCGGCTGAAACAGTTTCTATGCAGTGATGAGACCAGTTATTGCTTAGTTTGCTGGCTGTTCGACCGAACTGCTGTTTCATCCCAACCACCCGATCAATGTCCATTTCAAGCGAACAAGTGCTTCAAATGCCTTGGAAAACATCTTGCTAGAAGCTGCCCAAACATCATTGAGTATCCACAGCGAATGTGTTTTTTTTTCTGTTGGCTACCATTTATTGCGCCAGCCGGAAATCATTCTCTGCATGCTGACACCAAAACGCCCACTAATCTCGTCATAGTTTGACTATACTTACACTATACCAAATCACCATAGATGGATTTAACGTACTTTTACATGCTCTTTCCAATGGTACATCGTGTGTCACCCAGATTTAATGTCTGAACCCATATTAGCTTATACTGACTTTTTTTTCAAAAATATTACGTTTCTTGCTTTATCATTGGCTATATGTACCGTGTCTCTTTCTTACGCTCATGAAAACAATGCAATTTGTCATGGTCTTTCCTATGGTACCTTGTGCGTCTGCTAGATCTTGTATCTCAAGTAGTATTAAATTATACAAGGAGTTATTAACATGGAGATGTTATACGGATGTTAGTCCTGTCTATGCTACATGAGAGTCTTACCATCGCGTTCGCTGTGTTGAAATACCCCACATCTCCAATTTTCGTGTAATGCAGTGAAGTATTGAGAAAGTTTCGAAAACCGGGTGATTGGACCTTCTATGTAACATGGTGACCTTACGGGAAAATATATGGAGCTCGAGGTTACGGAGCTTGAGGTACCAAAAATCATATGTGTCGACTAAAATAAAAATAGTCAACACAATTTTTAATTTTATCGCAAATGAATTAACTCCGACAATTATTGTCAAAGGGTTAATACGATATTCAATTCGAAGAAATGGAGAGGAAGCTTAGTATTTCGCTGCTGTACGTGAACTCCATTAACATGTATAATACTGTAGCGCGAAGAAGTTGATCACAGTCATTTTTGTCAACAACTCACAGGATTCTTTATCGGTTGCTTGCAATTCGTAATGCAATGTTATATATTTGTGAAACTTTACAGCAAAATCTGTGACATGCTATTAATTACTATTTTCGAGTGGATATGGACGTTACGCTGTGATGTGATTGGATATACACTGGATTGGGGGAGAAAGGGAGATGTGGGACGAGGTTATGTCCCGTGCGACAATATGATGGATCTGTGGAAGAAAACTGCTGTATAATTTAAACCTTCACCTGTACTGCAAAGGGGCCCAAGAGATCAGAAGTGTTCTCCAGAAAGTGCACAACTCCGAGAGACAACAACACTCAATCTAATCACCGGACTTTGAGTGCCTAAAGGGGTACTAGATAATGCGTACCTAATACTGCTCTAAACTGTTCTAAACGTTCTAATGTAAATTTCGGATCTTAGACTTCCGGTAACAAAACTGTTCTAAAACTGCTATAAATTACGGTATCGGAAATATATTCGGATGGTACAGTAAATCAAGTCACAACGTGAGCCATTCGAAAGTATCATCGTTCCGTTGCGCACGCAGCTTTCGGCGAATGTCCGCCTTTTGCTCATCTGTTGCCTTCCCGCACTCGGAAAGCCAATGCATGCCCTCACAGTGGGGGCATGGTGATGGAGGAACCTTGGGTCGCTCTAAGGTAGCTTTCGTAGTGGGTTTTGGGACGGCCTTAGTAACTTCACTGACAACGCGCTGTTTCTTAGGCGCTGCAGGGTTAACCCCACGTCCAGGTTGACGCCCCGTATCGCCACCTCGGTCACGCTTAGACCTCTTCAGGCTTTGAAAAGCTTTCTCTTGATCTAGAGCCTTTTGTAGGATCAGATCATGGAGAACAACCTCGTCTTCCTTTGCTTTGCGCAATTGGAAGCGGATTGTTCTCTCTACTTCATCGCGGAGCGCTTGAGGCTCCAAAGATGCGATCAAGATGCGGCACAACTGTTGTCGCCCATCTGAACCAGTGAAGAATTGGTGCCATCCATGTTCCTCAATGATGTCATGGCACTTCTTGAAGTACTGGATAACTCGTTCACTAACGTCAGTTTCTGACAAGTCCATGTGAAGTTGCTCCCGCATCTCCACATCGATGTCGGGGACGTCGTTGTTTTTCACGCTGGCAATGATTTTGTCAACTTCGGCCAAAATGTGGCTGTCAGTGACATCTTCAATGGACATTTTCCAGCGGAGCATGCACCACATGCGAAGAAGTCCTTGATCGAAAGTGCTTTTTACAGGCACAATCACATCGCCGGCGTTATCCTTGGCTCGGCTCCGTATAGTTTCTTCGTATTCACGACGATCACGACGCCACTTCACGAGCGCCGCATGCGAGGTGCTGGTCAGGCGAGGCGCGAGCGTCGGAGTGAAAATTGGGGTTGAAACGCGTTCATCATCGGCTTCTGGCGCGGATGTGTTGCTTGCTCGGGTCTTGGTCATGTTCGTGTCTCGGCGGTTAGACCGCTAAAGAATTCTTTGTGGTGTATCGCGGAAACGAGAAACACACAAGATGGGGGAGCTGGCGGAGCTCCCAGGAAGGTTGCCTTGGTGTATTGCAAGTAAATAGCAAAGTGACAGGAATACTCTACTTCCTACAGTATTCTACGAGTGCGCTCGTTCGTCGAAGAAGCGCTCAGCGCCCACTTCAAGCATCGAGGAATCGTCAGCCTCTGAGAACTAGGTAGAACTACCTGTAGTTCCTTTTCGTAAGACCCGACAATCAGCTCATCCTCGCAGAAGCCGAATTTTTTTTATAGGTTTCTGTCAAAAACCGAGATCCCAGGTAGTATGTGCGATGGGTGTTTCTTATTAAGTACATCACTATCCTAATCATTTACGTTTGGTATTCGACTCAACATCCCCAAACCATCCAGACGATGGAACTTGTCGAACATGCCAGTTCGCATTAGACAGATCTAACAAAGGGATTTCGTGCCTGCATTTCCATGACAGTGTATTACTCCAACAACATCCATGAATTGTTTTCTGAAATCCAGTAATTGAAGAAGATAATATCTGGGTGTGAGAGATATTATCTCGCACACCCAACGGATTGGGAACTCGCAAGGGAATAAGATAGACATAACGGCATGACTTGATGGGAAACTTGGCACAATCCCAAAAGACATTCGCGATACTCTCTGATTGGCGTCATTTCATCCAAAATGAAGGGCGGCAACACTTTTCCATTTGTGAGCGCACAGCATCGACAGCTTCCAGATTGCTCTTGATTACTTTGAACGATTACTTTTCAAAATGTGCATCAACTTTATCAAGAAGACAGGAACTTGGGGGAGGGCGCGCTAAAGTAAAAGTGCCGCCCCCGCAGTTCGGGTGGATGGAAGCTTCTAGAAGCTTCCACAACCGCCCTACATCTGCTACTGTATTTTACTATACTACATACAAATTTAAAGTACTACTAACCTCTGCTTCCTATAGGTTCGTAATTTCCACCAATCTGATACACTCACCCCTTCCCTGAATAGCCCATCGGTTCTTGTTGCTCAGTCGCAAATTCGCCGAGCTCTTGGAAACATCGCTGGTGGCCTGGGATTCGTCTCAACCGGTGGGGTTTTCAAAGAACGCCTCACATGGAAGAGATAGGTCCCTCTCCCGGCCTGCCGGCTTTGTCCGCTTTGCTCCAGGCTGCGACGATGGAAGAACCATCTCTTGTCGATGGAAGCGCTGCCCCTGATACGGGTCTCGGTCTTCTCGCTGATGTTGCGTCCCTGCCACTGCGCTCGCCCGCGCCTTCAAGTCCGACCGACCTCTTCTCGTTCGATGCCGGTCCCTCTCAGCTCGACGACTCGGCTTCTTCTGGCGTGCTGATGGACGTCACCATGGACTCCTTGTATGAAGCTTTAGACGATGTGGACGCTGGGCCGCTGCCGGAGATTCTCGACGTCGCGTGGGGTTCAAGTGAAGCAGCTGTACCTGAATCGGTAGCTTCAAGTGGTGCCCCGATATCGCCTGCCTCCTTCGTCGCTTCGTCAAGTGCACCGTCACCGCCTGCAGCAGAGACGCCTCCTGCGGCTTCGCTTGCCGTAGAACCTCCTCCTGCAGCGATGCCTGCCGTCGTCTTGCCTCCTGCTGCTGTGTCGCCACCCCGTGACCCTGTGGTAGACCGAGAGGAAGACAATGCTGATCCGTACGATGCTGACGCATTGCTAGCTGCAGCCGATACCATCATGGAAAGGCCTGATCTGCCCGATCCCCCTGAGCGACATCCCTCAGCTCGTTGGTGGAACCACTTCAACCCTGATGCTTCTGTTAACCCGACGCGAGCATACCCGCTCAAGAAGCTGATCGACCGTTGGGGTACGCCGCCTCACGTGGCTTACTTGGTTGAATGGGACGTCAAACCGTGCCAGCTAAGTTGGGAGTGGCCCGAAAACCTTCGAGGTGTCGACTACCTAATGAATCAGGTAAACCGGTGGAAGGCTTCTGGTGATCCGTGTTCCTTCAGTGCGTATTACCGGAAACGTTTCCGTGGAGCTACTGCTTCGGAGACTGGCAAGTGCTTCCTCGAGTCCGTTCAAGCGGTTTGTTTCGACCTTGGCTATCCGAATATCGTCGAGGATTGCCACTGGGAGGAATTCTGTACGGAATATGGCAAAGATTTGTCCAACGGAGTCGTCCGTGCTGACATCGTCGCTTTCTTTGAATTCTTGCGCCGCCAGCGGGTTGGCCTCGACTATGGAGCTCTCTTCCAGAACCGTCTCGACGTGAGTATCACTGATGTGAAGCTTCTTGGTCGTTTTGCTCAGTCACTTCAGCCCGGACACTACATTGTCCACGCTGCACATGATCTCGTGGAGCACTGTTTCGGCCTCGTTGTGAACGATCGCGAGCCGGGAAAGTTGTTGAAAACCATCGAAGTTCTGGACGGTTACAGCGCTGATTACGACCCGCCGTGTTACCGCGAGAAGTTGTCGACGCTGGAATGGTTGTCCAAGGTTATCGGTCTCTACCGTTTGGTGATCAAGCCATTTCCGGCGAAGAAGAAGCGCAAGACGAAGACGGAGAAGAAACGTGAGGCACGTCGCCGCTTGAACTAGGACTGGCTCCTTCCATCAATATACGTTGGCCATGAGCCCCCTTTGAGTTGGGTTTACCGCCTCCGTCGCTTCTTTCTCCTGATCGCCTCAAATTCCGCGATAATGTCCGGTACTTGGGAAAGGTTCTCAATCGGCTCCCATGTGGGCTTCTCTTCACCCACCCATTCCACAAGAAATTGCGTTCGTCGTTTTTTAGAGCGCTTACCGAGTATCCGCTGAACAAGTTGACCGATAGAACCGTCGGCCAATACAACATCCTGCGGTCTTGACAATCTAGTGGTCTCCTGGTACGGCTTCAGCGATCCTGTGTTGAAGACTGGATGAAGCTTGTTCCCTGTTTGGATGTTTAGCTCGTACGCGTGGTTGTGGATCTTCTTCACGACGGTGTATGGCCCTATCCACTTAGGGCCAAGCTTGGACGAATTTGGTAACCCCGTGTGCTTGGGATCCAAGTGTTTCGTACTCAAGTACACGCGGTCGCCAACGTTGAAAACTTGCTCCTCTCGGTTCCGGTCGTATACGTCGCGCATTCTCTCTTGTGCTTCGGCAAGTGCTTCCTGACACCGCCGAAGAAGAGCTGCTTGGTGTTCGTGGAACTCAGCGCCGCGTCGACTCGTTGGGACCGTGCCAAGATTCTTTGCTGCAAGATAGAGCGGATTGAGTGGGGTGAATCCTAGATCTGCTTCGAAAGGCGTCATCTTGATACTGCTGTTCACGGTTGAGTTCACTGCAAACTCCGCGTTGGCGAGATGGATGTCCCAGTCGTCTTGGACAGGTCCGACGTAGCAACGCAAGTATTCCTCAAGTGTTCTGTTCATCCGCTCCGTCTGTCCATCGCCTTGAGCTCGATGAGCTACAGTCATGTTGAGACTTGTACCAATTGACTTAAAGACGTGTTGCCAGAACGTCGAGACGAATTTCCTGTCTCTGTCAGACACGATGCTTGTTGGCATTCCATGAAGTTTCCAGATATGGTTGATGAAGAGACGGGCAACACCTTCGGCATCCACCTTCTTCGTAGTCGGCACAAAGTGACATCGCTTAGTCAGTCGGTCGACAACGACCCAGATGGAATCTACCTCTCGCTTGGTTCGTGGCAAGTCGGTTATGAAGTCCATCGAGATCGATCTCCATCTCTCGTCGGGAACACGCAATGGCTCTAGCAGTCCCGGTGGCTTCGTTAACCGCGGTTTGTTCCTTCGACAAGGCTCACAGTCGGCAATGTATGATTGGATTGACTTCAACATCTTGGTCCAGTACCACTTTCGTGCAAGCGTCAAGTACGTCCGCTCCGCTCCTGGATGACCTCCGTAGTTGGAGTCGTGGCACTCACTAATGACCACCTGCCGCAACTTCACATCGTTGGGCACTACGATGCGTGGTTCATCGTCGGTTGGAGTCTGGTACCACAGCAAACCGTCGTATTCCGAATAGCAGCGGTATTGTTTCTTCTGATGTCGCTTAGCTTTCGGCTGTAGGTTATCTGCACGCCTCTGGATTGCTGTGAAAATCGCTTTTGCTTCGCGATCTCTCGTGTATGCCTTTTTGATCTTGGTTATCAACTCGCTGTCTGTGGTCACTTCGGTAACTGCCAAGCTGAAGGACGCATCATTAAAGTTGTCACCCTCAAGTCATGGAAGTACTTCGTCTCTGGTTGCAAGTCTGGTCTTCGGCTAAGCGCGTCTGCGATCCCGTTCTTCGCACCTGGAAGATATGAGAACGTAGGCTGGTACTCCGCGAGGATATCATACCAGCGCGCAAGACGACGATTCGCCATCTTCTGAGTGAAGAGACCTTCAAGACTCTTGTGATCCGTCTCCACGATTGGTGGCTTGTCCAAGCAGTAAATCCGGAAAGCTGCAAGCGCGTGAACAATTGCCAAAAGTTCTTGCTGCTGCGTCGGGTAATTGAGCTCTGCGGATTTCATCTTCCTACTGGTGTAAGCAATGGGTAGCTGAGCACCATCGACGACCTGGAACAGGACTCCTCCGACGGCAAACTTGCTAGCGTCCGTACGCAAATGCATAGGCTGATTGAAGTCGGGCAAATGCAACACTGGTGGATTGCACAACCGCTTCTTCAGTTCTTTGAAGTTTTTCGACTGCTCTTCGTCGAAACGAATCTTTGCGTTGCGCTTGGACTTCTTCTTGAGCAAAGTAAACATACTTGCTGTCAGATCCGCGTAGTCTGGGCAGAATCGTTGGACGTATCCAGTTAAACCGAGGAAGCTGTGAAGCTCCTCTTGCGTTCTTGGAATTGGCCAGTCCTTGATGGTCTGCACCTTATCTGGATCCATCCGTACGCCGTTTCGTCCAACGAAATCTCCAAGGCATGGAATCTCATCGGCACAGAAGACGCACTTGGACAGCTTCACATATAACTTGTTGTCTCGCAAGATGTCCAATGTTTTGCGGAGATCTTCCAAGTGATCTTCAATTTTCTGCGACTTCGAGAAGATATAGATGTCATCGTAGAATGACTTCGTGTTTTCCAGATCGCGGAAAAGTTTCGACGTCAACCGATGCATCGTCGCTGGCGCGTTGCAGACACCCATGGGTAGCACCAGATACTCCCAGAGTCCGTTTGGCGCCTGGAACGCTGTGAACTTGATATCTTCTGCGCGCATACGAACTTGATAATACGCAGACATCAAGTCCATCGTCGAAAACCAGTACCCTCCGGCCATGGAGTCCAATATGTCTTCTTTCCTCGTCATCGGTATACTCTGCCGTATCGTATTGGAGTTCAAATACCGATAATCGTGAACGATCCGCCATCCAACTGGTTTCCGGACGCAGAATGTTGGCGCAGCGTGTGGGCTGATGCTTGGTCGGATAAGTTTCTTCTTTACCATGTCTTCAACCCAGAGCACAATCTCCCGTTGTTGCTCAGGTGACTGCCGCCACTGTTGCCGGTACATTGCAATGTTGGGATCTTTCACATCGATTCTGTGCTCGATTTCACGCTTTTCCGGAAGACCTTCAGGGAGTTCAGGTCGAAACACTGTGTCCTTGTACTTCGTCAGCAAGTCGAAGGCAGGATTCGCCCGGAAACTTTCCCAGTCTGTCTCCAGATAGCGTTGAGCTTTTGCTGTCCCGACATTGTCGGGCTGGTCACGTCGCTCCAAGGATCGAGCGACGTTCTTGATTGTTTCGTTCGTCAGAACCAACATGAAGTCTGGTTCCTCGATCGACTTGGTCTTGATTCTCAGGAACTTCCGCAATTTCTTTCTCGTGATGAACTTGGTCTGTACACCAGCGTCATCCGTGATTCCCATCGTGAACATCTTCTCCACGACGGAACTTCTACCCTTGGTATTGTCGCCCCCAGGAGCGGTACCGTCGCGTCCCGACGACTTCCTCTCGTCTTCGATTGCTGAACCCTTGCCAGCGGACGCATCTTCTAGTTGCTCGCAAGCAACTCGTTGGGTCTCACTCTGCTCTGGGTCATGAACGGGGTTGACCGCGGACCTCACATCCGTTTCCAGCGCGGCACCTCGACAGGAATCGGGTCTTTTCGCCGATAGGCCTTTCGCCCCGACAGATCTCCGAAGCCCGGAGGCAATCGCCGGTCCGCCTTCCTCGATTGGTCCACAGGTTTCACCCACTCGTTCCCAGCGCAAAGTTTTCTCTCTTGTTCCTTCGACTCGTCGACGTCTCCAGTCGATCTGTGGTTGCATGTCCTCGAAGAATGGTATCCCAAGAATGCAGTCAAATTCTTCAGGTATCGCGTAGACAACTGCGACGCACTCATACGCTTTTTCTATTCCAGAGACCATGATACTTAGAGGTAGCACCTCTAGCTGGGCCTCCACAATCTGGTTGTCTCCTAGCTTGACTCGAATGCTTTTGTCGCTGAACTTTGTTGTCTTTAGCTGGTGTTCTTTAACCCACCGCTTTGACACGTAGATCGTGGTTGCACCACAGTCTAGAAGCATCTTCGATGTCTTCTTCATCTTGCCAGCCACACTGATATCACCGCAGACGGCGAACAGTGGACGGGACTTGTAGACTAGAGGGTTTTCACTCAGAACATTAAGGCTGATATTATCAAACTTAACTGCTCCGGTTACTTTCTCCTCCACGACAGGACCCTCTTTTACTGACGCGGCTTCTCGTTTCCCTGCTTCCCTTGCTCCTTCTTCCACGCAAAGCAGTTGGCCTTGATGTGACCAGGTTTGTTGCAGAAGTGGCAGGTACGAGTCTCCTTACTCTTCGAATTCGAGCTCGGTTTGAATCGTCCCTTTCCTCGGAAGGATTTAGCCTTAGATGTTTCCTTGTTGTCTTGGACTTGTTCATTAGTGGTCTTTGTCTTTTCGTGACGAACCTTGCGCTCACTAACGTCCTCCACAAAATGAGTTACCTCGAACTTGACAGCCAAGTCCATGGCGTCACTTAGCGTCTCAGGATTCTCGAGCTTCACGTAGCTCCGCGTGCGAGGCTTGAGACCGTTTGCGTAGAACAGGACTTGGTCAAGCACGTTCATGCCTTCGACTCGGAAGATGAGTGTCGAGTACTCACCGTTGTAGGTCTCGATATCCGCTGTCTGCTTCAGACGCTGGAGTTTCTCTCGTAGAGCCGACTGGTAGTTAGACGCCTCGAAGTGTCGGAGCACATGCTCACGGAAAATCCCCCACGTGTGCTCCTCCACTCGAGTCGTTGAAGCCCAGTGCAGGAACCATCCCGAAGCTGGTTTCTCCATCGCTGACCCGGTGATTCCTGGTAGTCGCGGATTCGCGTCGTCGATCGCGATCCTGTTAATGCGGCAGGCGTTCTCTATCTGGAACAGCCATTCGCGCACGTCTTCCCCCCTCTTGCCGGTGAACTTTGGCAGGTTGCTGGGCACTCGCGTGCGTTCCGCCATCGCTTGGTTGAGCCGGTCGATCTCGGCTTGTAGTTGTGCGTTCGTCGGCATGGGTTCCTTGAGATCAGGTTGCTGGGACCAACAAGTGCTACCAGTTTATCAAGAAGACAGGAACTTGGGGGAGGGCGCGCTAAAGTAAAAGTGCCGCCCCGGCAGTTCGGGTGGATGGAAGCTTCTAGAAGCTTCCACAACCGCCCTACATCTGCTACTGTATTTTACTATACTACATACAAATTTAAAGTACTACTAACCTCTGCTTCCTATAGGTTCGTAATTTCCACCAATCTGATACATCAACTGTGAACCCTTATTCACAGTACCTCAGCAGTTCGAGAATGAAACCAGATAAAAATTTGAATCGCAGTCCAACACGTCTTTTTCTTCTTGATGATTGATCTCGCCCTTCTTAACCACTTGTAGTGCAGCCAAGGCATGCATGCATCCATACAGCCAGCACCAGCTACACTTGCAGGAAGATGATAACGCGAATAGTGTTGACATCGATTAGCATTTCGACAATGGTGATTGCATAACGACATTTGTGTTGACACGCGTCGTGTCCAACCAAATGGACCAAGGGACTTAGACTCGAATCTTATTGATTTTGACTTGGTTCCAGGTCTTGAAACTACCCAGTCGGAGCTACACTTCTCCACTCAGGTTGATCTTAAAACAAGAGGTTCTATTGAGACCGAAAAATTAGTCCTACCGCTGGAGATGCTCTTAGTGAATAGTTTTCCTCTAGATTATAAGTTAATTGTAATCGGTAACAGACTTTGGAAGGTTTACCGCTGATCGAAGCTCGGTGGCCTATGCTAATGACTCGGCTTTACGTTTACTGTTGACTGTTGAGCTCCGCATGCAATTTACGACCCCCAAATGTAACTGGATAAATCCTTAGGTATCGCACAAGCATGTAAATTGAATAGAATTGTTATAGAAATGTGTTTTACAGCCGTCTTCAAGTCTACTAACAAGTGACAGATATACGGATGAATGATATGAATCACGAAATATCAAGGACGGAATGGTCATGACTCATGACCTCGAAAAGCCATTTAGACACGGCGAAGGCGGCCTCGTGTCTCAATAACAGGATCGGTCATCACTGGATCGGTACTCACTGGATCGGTACTAGTATCTGGCTCAGTAGTGTCAGGCTCTAGCGTGTAGTATGGCGGCTCAGTCGTCTCGGGCTCGGCCGTCTCTGTTTCTTCAGTGCCTGGCTCGTCGGTAACTGGCTCGAGCGTGTCAGGATCGGTGACCACTGGATCGGTATCTGGTTCAGGCGTGTAGTATGGCGGCTCAGTCGTCTCGGGCTCGGCCGTCTCTGTTTCTTCAGTGCCTGGCTCGTCGGTAACTGGCTCGAGTGTGTCAGGCTCTGACGTGCCGTACGGAGGCTCAGTGTAGTAGCCTGGCTCGTCGGTAACTGGCTCGAGTGTGTCAGGCTCTGACGTGCCGTACGGAGCCTCAGTGTAGTAGACCGGAGGATCGGTCGAAGCGGAGGCAGAAGCATCTTCAGTACTCTGGCTCGTGCTTGAACCCGGGGCCTCAGTGTAGTAGACCGGAGGATCGGTCGAAGCGGAGGCAGAAGCATCTTCAGTACTCTGGCTCGTGCTTGAACCCGGGGCCTCAGTGTAGTAGACCGGAGGATCGGTCGAAGCGGAGGCAGAAGCATCTTCAGTACTCTGGCTCGCGCTTGAACCCGGGGCTTCAGTGTAGTAGACCGGAGGATCGGTCGAAGCGGAGGCCGAAGCATTTTCATTGCTCTGGCTAGTACTTGAACCGGAGTTGCCGTATGGAGCCTCAGTGGGGTAAACGGGGGGGTCAGTCGAAGTCGATGCCGAGGCATCTTCGTTGCTCTGGCTGCTGCTTGAACTGCACGGAGCCTCAGTGGGGTAAACTGGAGGCTCAGTCGAAGCTGATGCTGAGGCATCTTCATTGCTCTGGCTGGTGCTTGAACCAGAGTTGCCGTATGGAGGCTCGGTGGGGTAAACTGGAGGCTCAGTCGAAGCTGATGCTGAGGCATCTTCATTGCTCTGGCTGGTGCTTGAACCAGAGTTGCCGTATGGAGGCTCGGTGGGGTAAACTGGAGGCTCAGTCGAAGCTGATGCTGAGGCATCTTCATTGCTCTGGCTGGTGCTTGAACCAGAGTTGCCGTATGGAGGCTCGGTGGGGTAAACTGGAGGCTCAGTCGAAGCTGATGCTGAGGCATCTTCATTGCTCTGGCTAGTGCTTGAACTGCACGGAGCCTCAGTGGGGTAAACGGGGGGCTCAGTCGAAGCTGATGCTGAGGCATCTTCATTGCTCTGGCTTGACGACTCGGTGTCATCGCATGGAGCACTAGCGTCTTCCGAAGACTGATCCTTCGAGCAATCTTCACTTTTGGACTGGGTCTCAGGGATATCGGTGGTCGGAGGAGGGGTGTAAACAGGAGGAGGAGTGTAGACCACCGTCGTTGGGGGTGCATCCGTCTCAACCCATAGCGTCGGCGGAGCAGTGGTGAATGGAGTTTCCTCCGTATCACCAGGAGTAGTCGGAGGCTTCGTCTGGACGTACGGCGGGGAGGTCGTCTCGGGAGGCGTGTACGGTGGGACCGTAGTTTCCACCGGCGGAACGTACGGCGGTGGCGTCTCCGTTGGTGGGGCAGTAGTCTCCGGTGGAGCAGTGGTGAACGGAGTTTCCTCCGTATCACCAGGAGTAGTCGGAGGCTTCGTCTGGACGTACGGCGGGGAGGTCGTCTCGGGAGGCGTGTACGGTGGGACCGTAGTTTCCACCGGCGGAACGTACGGCGGTGGCGTCTCCGTTGGTGGGGCAGTAGTCTCCGGTGGAGCAGTGGTGAACGGAGTTTCCTCCGTATCACCAGGAGTAGTCGGAGGCTTCGTCTGGACGTACGGCGGGGAGGTCGTCTCGGGAGGCGTGTACGGTGGAACCGTAGTTTCCACCGGCGGAACGTACGGCGGTGGCGTCTCCGTTGGTGGGGCAGTAGTCTCCGGTGGAGCAGTGGTGAACGGAGTTTCCTCCGTATCACCAGGAGTAGTCGGAGGCTTCGTCTGGACGTACGGCGGGGAGGTCGTCTCGGAGGCGTGTACGGTGGACCGTAGTTTCCACCGGCGGAACGTACGGCGGTGGCGTCTCCGTTGGTGGGGCAGTAGTCTCCGGTGGAGCAGTGGTGAACGGAGTTTCCTCCGTATCACCAGGAGTAGTCGGAGGCTTCGTCTGGACGTACGGCGGGGAGGTCGTCTCGGGAGGCGTGTACGGTGGAACCGTAGTTTCCACCGGCGGAACGTACGGCGGTGGCGTCTCCGTTGGTGGGGCAGTAGTCTCCGGTGGAGCAGTGGTGAACGGAGTTTCCTCCGTATCACCAGGAGTAGTCGGAGGCTTCGTCTGGACGTACGGCGGGGAGGTCGTCTCGGGAGGCGTGTACGGTGGAACCGTAGTTTCCACCGGCGGAACGTACGGCGGTGGCGTCTCCGTTGGTGGGGCAGTAGTCTCCGGTGGAGCAGTGGTGAACGGAGTTTCCTCCGTATCACCAGGTGTATAAGGCGTGGGTGTTTCCGTAGGCGGTGCTGATGTGTCTGGCACTGGAGTATCAGTGGAAACCTCACAACCGATGGGGACTGGAGCTTCCGTTTGAGTAATTTCTTCGGACTCAGCATTGCCAACTACAGCGGGACACTCGGTGTTAACGACGCAACCGTACGTTCCTTCACTGAGGCTAACACACTTGGATCCGTAGAGGAGGTTGTTGTGCACGCCAGGGCAGTTCCCGATCTCACCGGCGCAGATTGGGCCCTTCGTGCAGAAGTATCCCTCCTGTTCTACCACAGACACAGGATACCAGCCGTCGCTACCATCGCACTCGTCGGGCATATCGGCGTCATGCTGGCAGAATACAGCTTCGACGATCGGAGGGCTAGTATCTGGTGCCGAAGTCGGAGGGACCGTGGTGGCACTTCCACTTCCACTGTCGCTGGCACTGGCACTGGCACTGGAATCGAACGTGTACACGACGCTTTCCTTGCCGGGGCCAGCAAGGACTGGGCCTGCGATGATGGCAGCTAAGAGAAGAGAAACGCTGAACTTGACCATTCGAAGCTTAGGAAACAGGTAGCTGGGTAAGTCGCTCTTTGCAGATGCAGGCGAATTGAAGAATGAAAAGCTTGCAGGTGCAAGTATCGTGATAGGCAACATCTTTCTTCCTCTAGTTGTGGCCTTGAGAGACAATCACTTTCGTCGGTTGCATTCGTTTCAAGCACTTGGACGTGACTGAAGAGACTTCCACACTCGTTCACTTGAAACTGCATGACTCTTCATGCGCAACGCCTGGAAGTTAGCGCCGACTAGCAACCAGGGTGAGTTCGTCCATTCCAGTGAAGGATTCTCAAAAGTTTCCCTCTTCGACACAGCAACAGGGTCGAAACGGACGAGCACCTCCGTCGTGGCCTGCAGATGTCTAACTGCTGTTGATTCCTCTTGTCGACGTTTTAATGACACCAATACCAACAGGGGCGTGGGGTTTCTTCGAGCTGGAGAAACTAACATTGAGGGATTCCAGAAGTTGGGATGATTCGAGCGGTTACGCGCGTACGTCGACAGTGATTTCGCGTGAGTGACATGATGTTCCATAGTCTTGCGCTCGGCAAAGCAAGCCTTCTGCAATTCAACTATTTGAGCTCGGATATCCCTGCTGATAGCATCAAACCGAAGCATGCTCCAGTTGTTCACGAAGCTAAATGCCCACCAGGCTGATCCATGTGTAAATTCGCTCTCCTTTCCTAGGACGTAAGCTGAAGGCACTACCTGCTGTGCACAAGAGAATGGAACATACACGGACGCATGCGGCGAACTTTGGCCGTACCAAGCCACTCCACCGACTGCATCGGGAAGGTAAGCACGCGCCTGCAACACAAAACTAAAGACCGTGCGATACATGGAAATAGGTCGTTCCCAACCGCCTACCACACCCTTTTCATCGCCTCCCCACCGCATCGGATTCCGGCCCTTTGACAAGTCGTATGAGGTACCTAGGAAGTAGTCACGCAGCAAATGTGTCACGTCGGCCACATCAAGACTCTTGTCCGGCTCAACTGAGAATGGGTACGTAGGAAACTCCGGGTAGTGCCCAAGACAAGAGTCCAGCTGCAACGACGGCGCTACAAGATCAAACACGCGCCATATACGGCGACCCATGTACAACACACGCACAGGATCTGGCGTTGGGGAAGCGTACGCAGCAGTAAAATCGAATTTCTCTTTCTTCGGCTCCCACCACCCATTTCTTCAGCGAAGAACAACACATTCCCCGACGCCATGAACTGGTCGGGATTGTCGAGATCCATTTCACGGATCACGAAGCCGTTAGCCACCACAACTATGTGTGTATCCAGCACTCGTTGAGCAGCCCAAACTGCACTAGCATTATGCAGACCAGTCAACACGTGGAAAACCACACTTCTCCATAGCCGTCAGCAACACCCAGGGTCTCCGCTGCACTCACGTACTTAGGCTTGACAGGATCGCCGCTATCTTTGCCGGGCAGCGTTCCATAGGCCACTTTAGTGAGCTCTCCAATGCCGAACATGTTCTATCCATGGGAATTAGCATCAGTGGGCCAACCTGCCGTCCTTCCACCGCTCGTGCTCTCTCCAATACTGAGCTGCACTTCGTTCATGAATCCGTAATCCTGGTCAAAGTATCCGTAGGTAAGCGGTACCTGCGGAATCACACTAAGTGGCTTCATAACCTGCTCGTCGTTCTTTGGCTGGTACTCGGGCCCTCGACGATGCGCGGGTAGCCTGGTTGAACGTTGTATACGTGACGCATGGCTCCTTGTTCGTGATCCTGCACTGGCACACGCACCATTCGAAGGTCGGCAGCACCAAAACCAGCGTCGTCAGTGTGCGCCACCAAAGTGGAACCGTCGACTGCTATCATCGTGCAGGCATTTGCCAACAGCAACAGCGCGAGTAGTAGAAAATGCATGGCTAAGGTAATGGAGTTCTCCGTCCTTTAGGACTTGGATGGACATCTATTAGTAGCGAAAACAGATTCTACTAGGTTACAGATTCTACCAGGTTACCTGGTAGAATCTGTTTTCGCTACTAATAGATGCCCATCCAAGTCCTAAAGGACGGAGAACTCCATTACCTTAGCCCATGCATTTGGCAGGTTGCTCAGGTCAGGAAGGTCTGGATTGGTGAAGAAGCAGTCGTACAATACTACATACAGCACTGTAAGTACTACACAATTGAATTCATACTTATTGGTTTTACAAACTAACGCTAATACAGGAAGCACCGCACCTGAATTCCCCGCCGCGACAGGACCTACTCACGTTGAGAGTCCATCCATCCACCGTCTCCTGATAAGACGGACAATACCTCATCGAAGCGAACGAGATCATCCACGTTCGCTCATGGCTAGTTCAGTCCCTGTCCCGATTTCGGAATAGTAGAGGCTCCACTGTCACCAAGCTTATGACCTTTAAACAATTGGGGTCATAATTTATGACTCGTCAATGAAGAGGGCAAATGCAGAAGAGCGAGGTCCAAGTATGAACGACTTCTTCAAGGTTGCTCACGGCAGCTGCCTGGCCGACTGCGCCTCGCACACCACTCAGCAGGGTGTGCGAGGAGATTCTACATGTACAGCGCCTGCTGTAGTATAGCACCAGGACTTGGCATCACGATTACTGTCCGTAACAATTTCTACATGTGTTGTAGTTTTCCGACGTAGCTTCAACTTGCGCCGCCGTCGGACAAGATGGACCTTTTCGAGCAATGAAAGATCACCGGAATGTCAATTGAACTGTGTGAGGTCCCACTAGTGACATCGCCGCCATCGGAGAGATCTGCAGCCAGTCCGACGCCGCACCAAGCGCAGATGCTTCGTCCAACGCGCCAAGCACATGCAGAGCATGAAGCTAGGGCAGGCCAGAGAGATACCTGTACGTCCGGTGGCAGGGAACACAGAGGGAGTGCCCCGAGATACTTCGGCTCAGCCTTTTATATCATGCACGATGCCGCGTCAACAATGCTGCAAAAACACTTGACGCAACGACTGGTAGTAAAGGTGTCACCGGCAAGAACTGTCCGGCCACAACATGGACAATGCTGAGCAACACCAAAAGCGCCAGTTATTGGACGGAGGCCCGTGTCTGGGTCAAGTTGTCCTCCGACTCGAATTTAGCCTGTCCTTTAGAATGCTGGTCATTATGCTGAATACTAGTTCAAATTGTGCATTATCAAAACACGGGTCGCTCAATCAGACAAATTTGTAAAACTCGAGAGCTGGTGTTCTTTCTCTTAAAGTCACAATGGTTTATTTACCCTATTCTGTCATGATAAACAAAGAAACTACCCTACTTTTGTATATTCAACATTTTCAATACCCTTGTTTGTCGGCTCTCATCCGATCTTCGCACTGGATGAGGTAGGACTGACGCTGGCGAGTGGAAAACTCGACCCGTCCCCACAAAGGATTTCGCCTCGCCCTTCGGATATGGTAGTCCGCAACTACAACAGCATGGACGAAACGATGCCGCTGAAGGGCGCACCGCCCTCCCTCGAGCGCAAGGCCTCGCGCCGTATCCCGCTGACTGAGGGCGCCAAGCGCGCGCAACGCAAACTGCAGCTCGCCTGCGTCTGCTCGCTGCTCTTCATGTGCGCGGAGATCGTGGGTGGCTTCCTGGCCGGCAGTCTGGCCATCATGACGGACGCCGCGCACTTGCTCTCGGACGTGGCAGGCTTCTGCATCTCGCTCTTCGCCATCTGGGTCAGCACACTGCCGGCCTCCAACCGCCTGAGCTTCGGCTTCCAGCGCGCTGAAGTCATCGGTGCAATCACCAGTGTGCTGGTTATCTGGGTGCTCACAGGGGTGTTGGTCTATGCCGCTGTAGAGCGCTTCATGGAGTGTCTAGAGCCGAACCCAAAGGAGCACGTGAATGGCAAGCTCATGTTCATCGTGGCCTGCATCGGCCTGTTCGTGAACCTGATTTTGATGCAAATCTTGGGCCATGGACACAGTCACGGAGGAGGCGGCAGCCATGGCCATTCGCACGGAGGCAGTCACGGCCACGCCCATGGCGGTAGCTCCAGTTCCAGTAGTGAAGAGGAGGGACACGGCCACTCCCACGGAGACCACGGCCATGGCCACTCCCACGGTGGACACGACCTGGAGAATGGAGAGGCCCCCAAGACGTCTAAGAAGAAACTCGAGAATCTGAACATTCAGGCTGCCTACATCCACGCACTTGGCGACTTCATTCAGAGTGTGGGTGTGTGTGTGGCTGGCGCTCTCATTTGGTACAAGCCTGAATGGCAGATCGCTGATCCCATTGCCACTTTCGTCTTCTCCGTACTGGTGCTGGGCACGACCATCGGCATTGTGCGAGACAGTATCCATGTGCTGATGGAAGGCACTCCTGACGGTATCCACGCGGACGAGATTGAGCGCGGCCTGCGTCACTGCGCGTCCGTCGTGGCCGTGCACGACCTGCACATCTGGTCGCTCAGCGCCGGTCTGCCGTCGCTGAGTGTGCACCTGATCTCGGACGACGCTGAAACGGCATTGCATGCTGCTCAGCGCTACCTCATGTCCAAGGGCATCACGCACACCACGATCCAGATCGAGAAGACTGCGACACTGTATCCGCGTAACTGTAACTCGGACCTCAAGTGTGGCCAAGACTCGCCGCAAAATAGCGACTAGATTTGGGAGCTGCTGACTGCCAAGATATTGACTGCGACTCACAGTCACTAGGTTACGCTGGGAAAACTTTTTAGGGAAAATGAATACAAATGTCTCTCATGGTTAACAAGCCAACGGATCCGTTCAGTCCATTGCTAGAGGGCTACAACGCCAGAGAATAAGCTGTGGGTCACAAGCTCTAACTCCATCGACCCAGAAGTTCATACTGCAGTCTTAGCACCACTACTTATGTGTAGTAAGTCACTACTACATGTAGTGACAATCACATGGATATTCCGTCGTAATCGTTTTAAACACTGATGGAGGACGCGCAGTCAGTCTTACAATAATTATCCCTCATCATTATTCTCTCTGGCTACCGAGATACTTCTACCGATACATTCTGTCTTGAGATTTAACCGAAGCGCTGGTTCTGGGACACCTCAGGTTGGAATCCCTCCCGCAGGAAATACTTCTCCACAGCATCCGCAACACCACGGCCCTCATTAATAGCCCACACAACTAGAGACTGGCCACGGCGGCAGTCTCCAGCTGCAAACACGCCCTCCGCGGACGTCTGGTAGTCGCCGTAAGCAGCACGGATGTTTCGGCGCTGGTCCACCTCCAGGCCTAGTGCCTCCGCGATCTTTTGCTCTGGGTGCATGAAACCCATGGCGAACAGCACCAAGTCGCACGGAATCTCCTCCTCAGTGCCGGGGATCTCCGTGATGAAGTTTGTCTTGGGGTCCTTGTTGCCCTTGATCGTCACCACGTGGGTGATCTCGTCCTTGTCGTTTCCCTTGAACGCCTTCGTAACACGAGCGTATTTACGAGGGTCTTCGCCGAACACGGAGCGCACCTCAGCGTGGCCGTAGTCCACGCCGTAGATACGGGGGTACTCTGGCCACGGGTTCTCCGGAGCACGCTGAGCTGGGGGCTGGGGGTTATGCTCCAGGTTCACAACGGACTTGCATCGCTGTCTCATGGATGTAGCAATGCAATCAGTGCCAGTGTCTCCGCCTCCAATAACAACAACATCTCTGCCTTCAGCCGTGACAAAATTGCGGTCCCATCCACTTTGCAACTTGCCGTCCACAGTGAGCAGTAGCCGTTTTTGGTTCTTGGTCAGGAACTCCATGGCAAAGTGGACACCCTTAAGGTGTCGTCCGGGGATATCCACGTCACGAGGAACAGTGGAGCCCATGGCTAGCACAACCGCATCGTTTTCTGCCTGAAGCTTCTCCACTGGCAAGTTGACACCAATCTCCGCATTGGTGACGAACTCAATGCCTTCTTCACGCAGAAGATCCACGCGACGGTTCACCGTCTTCTTCTCCAGCTTCATGTTAGGGATACCGTACATGAGAAGACCACCAACACGGTCCTCTCTCTCGTAGACTGTGACATGGTATCCTTTTTGGTTCAACTGGTCAGCGGCGGCAAGACCAGCAGGGCCAGAGCCTACAACGGCCACTCGAAGGCCGTTACGACGGGGAATACGAGGTACGATCCAGCCCTCCTCAAAGGCTCTGTCGACAATGGCGTACTCCGTGTTTTTGATGGTAATAGGGTCGTCGACGAGACCTGCGACGCAAGCAGCTTCACAAGGAGCAGGGCAAACTCGCCCAGTGAACTCTGGGAAGTTGTTGGTCTTGTGAAGACGGTCGATCGCCTCCTTCCACTCATCACGGAAGACGAGCTCATTCCATTCCGGGATGAGGTTGTTCACTGGGCAACCAGTGTTCGTTTGGCAAAAAGGAGTGCCACAGTCCATACAACGCGCCGCCTGGATCATGCGCTCCGTGGGGTCGCGACTGCCCGAGTTGATCTCGTTCCAGTCGTGCACGCGCTCCTCCACATTGCGATACGGATCAGCCTCGCGCTTGAACTCGATGAAGGCCCTCGCGCTGTTGATTTCACCCTGGGATCCGTCGCGCTTGGCGTACACAGGTTCAGTGGCTGCCTTGGAGAACTCACAGCGGAGAAGAGAGGCCGAACGGGCGGAGAGAGTCAAGCGCTGACGCAGAACAGACTGCATTTGCACGTTGTAAAGTCAAGGAGTTGAAGGGTGCAAAGTGTTGGTCGATTTCGCTTCTGAGCCTGGGCGAGTGCGCGCGAGCGAGCAAATTGAGGAATGACAGAGGCTGAAGCGAAGCAGAAGCTCAAACGTCGGGTGAGACCTGAAGTGAATGCTCATCTGTTGTGTAAAACACGGAACCATCCATATTTGCGGGAATGACAGGATATGTGTTATCAGGATGATATCAATACTAAATATAACTTTGATCCTACTTTGCCGATAATGGTTTTCAAAGGTGCAATAAATCGTTGGATAAAAACGTCCCCAGAGATTTTATTCCGTCCCCAAACGCGGGACTTTGTCACTATGTGCCCCGGCTTTAGACACTGGAATTATATTGCCCAGATCTGTTCTGAAAGGTGCTGCATGGACCGTCGGAATATGATACTTTATAGTTGCTGTGGTGTAAATTGCAAATGGGTTCAACTGGTTGGTACAAGGCCCCTTCACTGCTGCGTATTTATTGGATAGTGATATTCTTAGATGTGTCAACTGTATTTTATCCAGGTGGGCCGAAAAAAACTTTACCGACCTATTCTGAAGCATGGAAAACACATTTATGCGTATTCATGGTTGGATTCAAATATGGAGAGATAAGGGGGATGGGGGTATTTCGAGATTGGACAAACATTGTCTGCTGCCACCGGAAATTACAGAATTTACTTATTTCAATGCGGTGTGAAGAGCGCAGTTTTTCATGCAACGCAATGCCACAATGCGCAACGCTGTTAGGTAGGTACTATAATACCAGTCTGTACAGTGTGTGCCATGTTTGAATTCACCTAGCCAGCTTATCGTTAAATCTCTTTTGAGCGGCCTGTGTTCGCTTTCACAAGGTTGGGCGCAATAATAATGGCGTACAGTATCTTCAGTCTGGGATGGCAACCATCGTAGAATTCACTTTACTACTCCTAAGTGTAATGAAGCCCTCCTCAGATGGGAGAGGTCAGCTTGCTTTAGCATAGTGCATGTATTTGCTTGTATGTAGTGTCTGTTGCAGTCGCCCGCTGAAGGACCTTACCACGACCAAAATATGCTCGCGGTAAAGGAAATCTTGAAATTGGTGTTCCTGCGGCTCTTAAAGCTCTGTTATAGGGCTGTTCAAGCTGGAAAACTGTTTTCATGATAAAGCTAAATAGAGCTTGATTTATTGGATTCCTGTGTAGATCTGACGGAACAAGCCTACGGGTCAAATCATTTGTTTGCTTTGATCTACGTACTGCATTTTACTGATTCATGTAGAACGTGCTTGTGTTTCCTCAAAGCCCATCGTTTCAACATATTTCAAGAAGAAGAAATTTAATATTTTGTCCAATCAGCGTTCATTTCTCGCTTCTTCATTTTTCTTCTCCACTTCTCGTCACATACGCATCATCAACAATGAGCACAGTGCAGGAGAATGAATCCAAGCTGCTGGAGCCCTACGCGTACATTAGTGAGCTGCCGGGCAAGAAAGTCCGCAGTAAGATGATCGGTGCCTTCCAGTCGTGGCTGCACGCGCCGTCCGAGGCAGTTGAGAGTATTCAGAGCATTGTGGACCAATTGCACAACGCCAGTCTGTTAATTGACGACATTGAGGACGACTCGGAGATGCGACGTGGACAGCCTGTGGCTCACCATATCTTTGGTGTACCGGCCACCATCAACTGCGCCAATTACGTGTACTTCTTGTCACTTCAGAAGTGTCAGGCGTTGGGAAACCCTAAAGCTATGCAGGTTTACACAGACGAAATGCTCCGACTCCACCAAGGCCAAGGCCTTGATATCTTCTGGAGGGATCATTTGCAGTGCCCTACGGTGGACGAGTATCTGGAGATGGTGCAGAACAGTTGAGTGCTAGGAAGACAATTTTGTGTGACCAGTTTAACTAACGTTTTTCTATGATTTAGAAACTGGGGGACTCTTTCGACTTGCGGTGGGACTCATGCAAGCCTTCAGTGACTGCACTTTGGACTTTACGCCCCTTGTGAACGCTCTAGCTGTCTACTTCCAGATCCGCGACGACTACGTGAACCTGCTGGACGAGGCGTATATGGAGAACAAAAGCTTTTGTGAAGATCTCACGGAAGGGAAGTTCTCGTTCCCACTCATTGTGGCGATTCGAGAGAACCCGCAGGACACGAGATTGCTGAGCATCCTAAAGCAACGCACTAAAAGTGTGCAGCTCAAGCAGTACGCAGTCCAGTATCTGCGAGAAACGGGGGCTGTGGAATTGACTCTGGCCAAAATGAACGCTACAGTGGAGGAAATCCGCAACGAAATAGCTTCGCTCGGAGGAAACTCAGCCCTCGAGAAAATTGTGGACGGATTACACGCTACAGTAAAGCAATAGAGCCTGCAGGATAAAAAAAAAACAAGGTGGAGTGCGATATTAGTTGTGTTGTCTTATTCTTCGTCACAATTGATTCGCACCTCCGTACATCTTATACTAGGAATCGATTTTGGGGTCCACTGGTCAACGTACCACAAAGCTACGCACTTGGCAGGCGTTCGAGTCCCTTTCCAGATGATAAAAAACGATTCACAATCAAACCTTCAATAGCCAAGCCAAGTAGTAGCAACCAAGAATAACCAGTTAATCAACTTCAATTTCCTTCCTTATACTAGGAATCGACGATCAATTGTTATGTACCATCAAGTTTATTTGATCGGAGGTCAAACGTCATTGTTGAGTTGCCTCCTCATCGAGAACGTTTGTTCCTGCCCATGAGTGTCTTTCGCGAGAAAACCTGTGTGACTCTAGGGGTTGTACTCGAGATGTCCCTAGAATCAAATTAATACTCACAACACCTCCATTTCCGGTTGGCTCAAGGTACCATTTCACCGTTTGCAGATGTGCATGAGCTCCAGCAGCACAATGCACCGCAACGAATTGATGCATTTGTATACCAGTCGGGTTGGCGCTCGTAATCGCCACTTTATTCGACTTCTTGCTCATGATCGAGCCAAACTGTTGCCGGATACCGAATGCCTCCACCTGCCGAGCAATTTGCGGACTGGCGCAATGATACAAGACCGAGTTCAGACCTCGCGTGGTCCATTTGACCACAAATTCACGGCCACTTGAGTCTTTAACTGAAGCCTCTTGCCACAGAGACTTTGTCGACATCATACTTCGAAGCCTCCTCGAATCGGCAGACGCTACATGCAGGAGAATAAACCCCATCGAGATGAGTACTGTTACTAATGATCCTCCGAACATGGCGTAGAGGTGCGGATCTGAATGCAACTCAGCGTCACGGAAGTATAGATCAGCACTTGCCTTGCACGTAAAGTGAATCACCAACACTGCGACTGCATTTAGTGACCAAAACCGCACAGCATCATTTCGAGCAGCACGGTCGAGACGTATTGTCAGTGAGCGCGTCCGGAGTGTGACTCTGATGACCCAGTAGCTACTATTGAGCGTTGTGAGTATAAGTGTGAGGCTGCGCATAGCAATGGCTGGTACGCAGTAAATGACGATATTGCCTTCTTCAGTTGAAAGTTGGGCTGTGCAACTGAGCGAAAAAATATTGCTCAGAGCGCCAATTGCTCCAAGATACAACAGTACCATTGTTCCTGGGTGTCCCAAGGCTCCATCAGCTGGATCACACTGAAGCAACTCGGAAATTCCGATACGTACAAGTGGGGGTGCGTTTTTGAAAATATCCAAATTTCTGACTCGTGAAAGTCTTTTGACATCCGCGGCTGGTTGATATACACTGCAACGTAGGAAAAGCCAAACACTTCGCAGCATGAAAATGTACTCGATGGCGTAGTGAGATGCGCCAATCAAGTTCAGAATCAGCAGAAATTTGCGAATCTGTCTGCTCGTGTTGTCTTGAATACGGATGCGTCGCGTTAGCATCGTGGAGTCAACCATGAACCACTCAATCTGGCGCAGATTATTCTCAAATACTTGAGAGTTTATGCCAGAATCGGCATCAATCAATGATATGCAAGTGGGGAGCTTGATGAGGTTCCCGTTTAAAGTGCGGAACAAAACTTCGTTGGAAGTCATGAATAAACGGCAAAGTGTTTGTAGCTCCGTCTCCTGGGAATCTCGAAACGCGCAGTTGCCGAGACCGTCACCCATGTAGGCTTGGTATTTTTGTACATTGCGTCCGCTTTGCTGAATCACGAGATCGACAATGCCCCGACAATCTGGCGTGTACAAATAGCCGTAAGGCGTTGGCGGTGGTGTCTGAGATGTTGAGCGAGATTTTGCCCATTTCATGCCGTCCATCATGTACAGTGCTGAGCCCTCAAGTATTTCAGGGATGTTGAGCACAGTAAAGTCAGTAGCAGATTCTCGTCTTCGTCCGAGCGTGTACGTTGTTGTGTTGTCCAATTCAGAATAATCTCGTTCGTCTTTCTGGAACAGAAACATCAAGTTAACAGCAAAAGTAGGAATTATCCGTGCCAAATCACTTCCACACTGCCTCATTGCCGCTGGATCGACGCCGTCAACTGTAAGCGATTTATTCATTGTCGTGTGCTGAATTGCACAGTTCCAGAACGGCGCTAGATGCATTGTAGATACCAAATGCATTCCAACCGTGTTTACGAGGAAATCTGAAGTAAAAAACGAAGTCGTCGCATGCGTCACCTCCGCTGAAATAGCTGGTTCTCCATTCACGTTGATCCCAACCGAGAGTTGTTGCGAATCAAGGTAATACTTGAGAATCTTGCTAATGCCTAGCACATCAACAAGTGCCACGTGATCCACATCAAACGACCCTGGCAGAAGCGCCACGACCTCTGCAAGCGAAATCCCTTTCCCATATAACTCCACAATAGCGTCTGCAACGTCATTTGTATATTCCGGTAACTCAAACCCCATGTATCCCTCTTGCACGCTCTTCATAATCCCACGGACTACAAGTGTATCGTCAAAGTGGCGTAAATATACCTCGGACATATTGACAACCGCGATGAGGCCAAGTGTGACGTTGCTAATATCCTCCAAGTGTGCATCAATTGGTGTTTTGTCTCGATGATTGAAGAATCTGTACAACGGGAACTTGGCATAGAAGTCCTTACAAAATTCATGTCGAATTGCTGGAAACCAGTTTCCGAAGAGTAATTGTGGCTCTGTTGCCCAAGATGCCGATGAGGGAGTCACCGGCCCACAAAGTGGTGCATACACATCTTCCATGACGTTAACACGAAGTGTCAAAATGTTCCCCGGCAAACCAGCTAAAAGATCAGCACGGCGCAGATTAGCTCGAACAAGGAAGTCTGTTAGCGAAAGAGTGGATGCAGTTGAGCGTGCTAGCTCTTTCTTAGTGTTGAGGTCGATCAATGGAAGAAGCTTGCGGTCAAACGTGTCGAAGTAGTGAACACCACTCATAACAACGCCTAGACCTTTGAGTTGCCGCGCTACGACTTCGTCTCGAACTTCATCAAGCGCCTTGATCTGGTAGCGCCCCAGGTAGTACTCTTTGAAGGGAATTAAGGTCGTCCACACGAGAACGAGAATGAAGACAGCAACGCACATACGATAGGTGACCTCATTCTTCAAATTCTGATTAAACTGTGCTGGCTGGATAAGTGAAGACGGTGGAGCTTGCTTGCTGTTGCTGGTTCTTCTCTTTTCAGTCGTCATGGATTGAGATCGGCCGGGTAGTTGTTGGGAAATCACGATTTCGGCGCAATTATTTTAAAGTTGTCACAGCAAAGTGTAAAATTAGGGGTAATGGTATCTCCATTCCTTCGTCCGCTCTAACTGCTCTTCATTTTCTGGAATACCGAGGACGCCAAAGAGTGCTTGCGTTCCCCTAAGCTACTTGCTGTAGTAAAGCTGTTTGGAGTGGAGCCGTAACTTGACGAAGATGATAAGTAGTAGTCCGATGGCGACGATACGGCTGAGCGTAACGTTGGGTGGATAGGTGGCGGTGAGGTGTTAGCGTAAGGCCCCTTTGTTGGTGACAATGTAGATGCCAACACTGAAGAAGAGGCCGATGACTCGCAGCTTTTTCGCCGCTTTTGTACGCATCCGATACATACTCGCACACTTGTAGATCCCACGTCAGGAAGCGCCACATCCATCTTGGGGCAGCACTCCGAGCAGCAAACCTCACCGCACAGTCGACAATGATGGCGACGACGTGATAGCCCAAACTTCGCATCACAGATACGGCATCCCAAGCGCTCACGGTTGTGCACCCAGTGCGGAGCATTGACGAGTAAAGACTGCGATAGACGTCGGCTCGTGAGTACTTCCTCCAATCGCGCAATTTTAGCACATAGCGCACGAATCTTTGCACGACGAGAGGCCATCGGCAGCTGTGCTTTCTCCAAAATCGACGCAACGAACTGGATTTCCACATATCCATCACGGTTACGTGCCTGTCGTACCATAAAGCCCGTCGGCTGCAGGTCTGTAGGCTTCGACCCTACCTCGTCCAGCCACGGCTGACAGTGCGAGCTGTAACATGATTGCATCGTGCGCACGTACATTGGAGACGGGTCTGCATTCTCGTCCCAGTCGTTAACCAAGATGCACTCGTAATCCAGGAGACAATATGTAGTCCGAGACGCAAACATTCGGCTTGACTTTTCTCCGACAACCCACTTGATGCTGAGATTTCCTTGATTGCCAGAAGTGGTCATTGCTGTACGGTAATCTTCCATGTAAGTAGGCGACAGATACGGTCCTGCATTTGTAGCTCTCGCTGTTGGTGTTGCATTGCCTCCAGATTTATCGAGTTCTAGCGATTCGCCGCGTGTGGCACGAGCACGTGCGAATTCCCGGCCAAAACTCGTGAAAGGTTGTAAATCATCTTCGAGTTCCAAATCCGAGTCGGAGTATGAAGACTCGCTATCACAATCTTGAGTCGACGCCTGAGAGGCCATGCGCTGCGAAGTGCCGTCGCTAGCATTGCCGTTGTTATTGTTATTGTTGCTACGTCGTTGACGTTTCTTCTTGCGCCGATAAACAAAAGCTGAGGAGCTCGCTCGAACACCTACAAGATGCTGCATAGGTAACTCCATGTCTTCTTTGTCGGAACGCACGAGCAAATCCACAACCTCCTCGATCGACGACGGCAACAGCGCCACACACTTGACAAGATATTGCTGTAGTACTTTCGATGCAAACACATTGCTCAGACCTGCAGCTGATGACGCAGCTTCCCAATCTGAAGTGTCTCCTTCCCACGCTCCATTGCCACTGGTACCATTACTGTGGCCATTAGCTGCTGATTCTTCGCTCGAAGTTGCTGGGTCGTCTCCTCCTTCGCCACCGTTAACTAGAGAGTTCATAGTGTTCCATAAGAAGGTGTTGGTACCAATAGGGCACACTCGCTCCATGACTCGGACTTTAATGGCGCCACCAGTTCCCGGGTTCTCTGTAGCAGACATCGCCGCAGCAGCAGCGCTGGCACTGACGGGGCTCCAATTGACCGTGTCCTGCGAGCCGAAGCCGAAGAGACTGAGCGACGCACGCGCCTGCGACTCGAGATCTTCTTCTACGGACCGCGTGAAAGCTGCGCTCGTAAGTGGTGCAGGCTGTAGCGACAAGGCACTGGACATGCTCTGTGTACTGCTAGTGGGCTTGAGGAGCCGCGTCGTGCTCCTACTCGCCATGCTGCAGCTCCCAACGCAGCGAGAAAAGAGCGAGTGGGTGAACTTAATGCGTCTGGATCCTTCGGAAGTGCAGGTAACGTCTAGGCTGGTGAGGGGAGAGGCAGGAGAGCGACTGCTTGTGGC
Organism: Phytophthora meadii; assembly: GCA_032432875.1. NCBI lineage: Eukaryota > Oomycota > Peronosporomycetes > Peronosporales > Peronosporaceae > Phytophthora > Phytophthora meadii. Next base: position 678,342 of record JAUMGV010000055.1, on the reverse strand, counting down.
TCGCAAGTCGGTGCTGTGCTTCTGGCAGCTCCAGAGCACGACACCAGCCGAACATTCGACAGAGAAAGGACGCGAATATACACTCTGTTTTGGAATACCCTGTCGTATCGGATACATGTAGCTATATCTTCAAGATCAAGGAATGCAAAGTGGTAACTGATGCTAATGCAGACAACACGCTACACTAGCGGCTAGTGGCAGCGTGCTACGTATTGGTAGCAGTGCGACCACACCAAGTTAATACTGCTTCGCTGTTGCGGTGCCGGCTGCCATAGCTGTGCGACAGGTATCAGTGTGGCTCAAGTCGAGAACCGGTTTTGCCCGCTTGACATACGTCGAGCGGCACTCAATTGCACGAAAATCAACTGCTCGGAGATCGAGCGAACGGGGGTAAGTGCAAGGCTGGCTGCTTTCTGTGGCCATCGACAGTGTCGAGGAGACAGTCGTTGCTTCTTGAGATTGAATGAAGAAAAAAGTATTGAATTGGGAACACTAACATCAGGACTATTTATTCAAAGGGCTTCCATGAACATGAGGTCCGAGTCACCTCCGTCTCCAGAATTTGTGGTGCTGCCTCCATTGCTATTGCTGTTGCTGTGCCCACCATTTCCAGGACCGGAGCTGCTGTTACTATCACCGCCCATAAAACCATCCATGTCAAGCAGATCCATACTCGAGAAATTGGTAGGCGAGAGGTCGTTCTGAAAGTTCATAAATCCGGACGATGACCCTGAAGATCCCAGATTGGACGGCATTTGTAGCATGCCACTGCTGTCCATGCCTCCATAAAGAGACTCATCCAAGCTCAGTGACGACGTATCTGTGCGAGATGTCGGCGCGGACTGTTGAGCCTGTTGTTGCTGTGGCTTCTGCTGCTGCTGAGTCTGTGCCTGAGATTGCTGCTGCTGTGGAGCCTGCTGCAGACTTTTTGTTTGCTGCTGAGGCTGTTGGTTCTGCTGCTGCTGTGGATGCTGAGACTGCTGAGACTGCTGAGACTGAACAGGCTGTGCAGGTTGTTGAGGCTGTGCGGGCTGTTGTTGAGCTTGTTGTGCTTGCTGGCTCTGCTGTGCTAACTGCTGCTGCGGGTTATGTTGAGGAGCCTGGTGGGCACCAGGCTGGCCGTTCTGGGGTTGCTTAGGTGCGTTTGCTTGGTTCGCCTGCTGACCGGAGAGCTGCGCTTGATTTGGTGGCGTTGGGCCTTTCTGCTGTTGCTGTTGCATCATTTGCTGGTGCTGCATCATTTGCTGCTGGCGAGCCTGAGCCTGCATTCGCTGTTGCTGCTGCTGCATCTGTTGAGCGCGCTGCTGCATCAGATATTGCTGCTGTTTCTGCTGGAGCGACATGTTCTGTTGGCCTTGCTGCATAAGCATACCATTGGGTCCACTCGAGGTATTCACGGATGGCGGTGCGCCAGCGACACTTGTAGGGACACCAGTGCTACCGGCAGGATTATTCGAAGCAGAAGAACTCATCCCAGTGGGGTTAGAGCCAGCGGCATTGGGAGTAAAACTACGCTTGTCCGTCTCCGTACGCAGCTTCTTTAAATACGGGTTCACAATCTTCACGATGTACTTGTACACCTTGTCCAGTTCTTCGATCTTGCGCGGTGCGTGCGTTGTCTTGTCCTCGTTCAAAATGCTCGCGCATAGCTGCACATAGCTAAGAAGATACCGCAGCTTCTTCTTCTGCTCAGTCTCATCGTGGCCCTTCATGTGATCCACATACTTCTTGAACGCGCTGTGCACCTTTTCGACATCGTCATGATATTTCGCCTTGAGTGCTGCGTGTTGTCGCCAGTACTCCGCAGTCATATCACCAGGAGCAACTGGGGCGCCTCCATCGGGTTTGGCCGCTGACCGGGGAGTTGTATTGGCCCCATTGGGCACTGCAGGGTTCGAAGGCATGCCACCAGCACCCATTGCCATCGGCTTGCCCGGTTGAGACTGCTGAGCACCGGGGTGAGCACCTGGACCACCAAACTGCGGGTGTCCCGGGTAGCCTGCAACCTGATTACCATTCGCACCTGGTCGCTGGTTCAGGTTAAGCGTATTGTAATAGGAGAAGTCGAGCCTGGAAAGCATCCCCTGATTTGGCAGTGCCTGCGCTGCCATCACCGCGTTCATGTCCGTTTGCTGCGCGCGCAGCGACTTGAGTCTTGTGAAGATCTTGTTAATGTATTCCTCCTGTGTTCGTGACTCCTTGTACAGCGTCAGCTCATACCACGAAACGTTCATCCACAGTTTAATTCCCGGTACGGGGTCGGCCGACACGCGAACCATCTCGTTGTAGCTACGATCGGACAGACAAAAAATCATAACGGCAACACGTCAGCACACTACAACAACCATTAATAAACAGAAACTTTCTTACATCTTGGCAATAAGATTCGCGCGGTGTTCGCGCGTGAGCTGGATACGCCAGTCCGCGCCGGCAGCTCCTTGCTGCGCCTGCATCCCTGGGCCAGCAGCCGTCGTGGCCGGGTTCATGGCGTTGGGGTTCACTTTCATAGCCATAGATCCCATATTCATCTGGTTCATTTGACCCATGTTCATCATCATTTGCGGCTGCTGCTGCTGCTGAGGGACGCCGTACGCATTCATAGCCATGCCACCATTCATACCCATGGCCATGGCCTGTGGGTTCGCGCCGTTCGCGCCGGCCATCGCCATGGACATGGGCATCGACATGCCGCCCTGCATACCCATAGCGTTCACGGCGTGCGGGTCCATCGTCGGCGGACGGCGAGAGGAGAAGAACTGCGGAAATGAATGCGGGTCACTTTCCGCGCGCTCGGGCTCCGTTCAAATGGCGTCGACAACGTCGGGCGTTTTGCGGGAGCGACCACCGATTATCTCTCTCGGATTGGCTGAAATAAAACTCTTTAGACCCGATTATCAGCAAATCATACCAATTCCTGCATAACTGGACAGCCGTTCGTTTCTACCATCTGTCATTTATGCAAGTACATTTGGTGGCGAGTGTCAAAGCAACCAAAGTTGTATGACAGTCACGCAGCACTACTTCACTTTAAGGCTTACAGTCTGCATCGCGATAGGCATATCGAATACATGTAGCAAGGACGTTCGGTCTCAAGCCAATACGCTTTTCGCACTTTGTACCTAGGCTACTGCCACCATCTCCGATGTATCTGACAAATGGTACTGATTGGACGATATTTGCTGTCGTCCCGCTCTATGTTCATTCTAGGTACACTGTGCCAAGTAGAGGTGGAGGTCGCCAGCATCCGAGCACCAAAATGCATTAAATTTCAGTATTGTAGGGATGACATCCCCTCTTTGTGCAACTGCCCGTGTGATGATCGTGCTTGTTTCTGTCCAGAAAGCGTCGTTCGGCCGTGGGTGTACCGCACACGGGCAAGTGCTCACCGAGTCTTATTAGCCGGAAAGCCTTGTGTAGAGTCGGTTGCGGTGTCCATCATGGCGCTCCTACTGCTAATGCTGGCGCTAGTGACTACGTCCTGTACGGCTACGAACCGGGCAGACTCGATCCTTTCGGCCGTAGTGAACGTCAAGAAGTCGGAGGCCGTGTTTTACGCGTCCAGCGCCGCGGAGGAAGGCTGGGGCGCGTCACTCCAAGCTCAGAAGCTCAAGGACGGCAAGAGGCACGCGTTTTACCCACTTGTATACAACGCAACAGGACTCGGGGACGGCTACGGCTGTACGTCTATGGATCAGTTATTAAATGCCAGTAGCGGTAACGATTCCGCCTCGAGTCTTACGGGCTCCGCTAGTGCGGCGCTACTTGGACTTCCAGATGAGCCCTTCGTACTACTGGTGGACCGTGGTCACTGTACTTTCGGAGAGAAGGCGTATTATGCACAGGAACTAGGAGCAGCGGTACTTATCGTTACGGACACTCTCGAGCAGCTCTACAACCGCTCCAGCGTTGCGAGCGCCACCGCAGAAGACAAGCAGATGGAGTTCAGCTGTTCGCGTGGCTCCGGCAAGGCAGCCTGGAACGTCGATATCACTGACTTTACTTCCAGCTCGTGGGAAGACAATATGGATATTCGCTCGTGCACTGGCAGCAGCAAGTGTAATTCGCACATGTGCGTGCCCTCAGGTGGCGCCGATAAACAAGTGTGCTGTGCATGGGACATTCCTGACCTCATGGGCTTCAGCACTACTGACATTGTAACGGACAAGAGCCTAGTGGAGGAAATCGTCGTGGTACGTGTTTCCATTGCCGATGGTGACTTGCTGAAGGCGATGGTGGGCTCTGGAAGCGAGAACGAGGACGGTCAGTTGCTGGTATCGGTATACGAACGTGACCCACCGCTAGTGGACCCTGCTCAGGTAATTCTCTGGATCGTTGCCTGTGCTACAGTGCTGGTTGGATCATACAAAGGTGCAGCCTACGAACGCACCAAGGCACAGCTCAAGGCAGCACTTATTGCTGCTGACGCAACCTCTTCCGACGCTATTGCTCAAGCCCGAGTAGCTTACGAGGAACACGATGAGCAAATTCCTGAGCAGGAACAGCTCGACTTGACTTCCTGGCATGCGCTGGCATTCTTGGTGCTCGGCTCGGGCTTCCTGGTGTTACTGTTTTTCGTCGACGTTGTGATTGTCGTCGTGGTTCTTTTCGGCATCGGCTCCGTGTCTGCCACGTTCCAGGCTATTTGGGAGCCTCTAATGCGACGTCTGCCGGTTAAATTTTTGCACAAGTTGCCATGGCGCGATGTATTGTGGCAGTGGGAAGATCTGTTGGTGCCTGCGGTGTGGAGTGTTGGAGATTTGCTAGCGTTAGTGTTGTCCTTTGGGATTGCGATTTTCTGGTTTTTGACGCGCTTCCAGTCGTATTCATGGGTTTTCCAAGACATTTTTGGTGTCTGCTTTTGCCTCGTGTTCCTGCGGACTGCGCGCCTGCCCAACCTGAAGGTGGCCACGGTGCTGCTGGTGCTAGTATTTATGTACGACGTCTTTATGGTCTTCATTTCACCCTACATCTTCCACGAAAGTGTCATGATCAAGGTGGCAACTGGTGGCGCGCAGAGCACTGCCACTGGTGGCGTCTCCAGCGGATATTGTCTTCGTTACCCAACCGACACAAAGCACGACTGTCGCTCAGAGTCCATGCCGATCTTACTACGAGTTCCCAAGCTGTTGGACTGGAGAGCTGGTACTTCACTGCTAGGACTGGGAGATATTGTGCTACCTGGCTTGCTGCTCGTCTTTTGTGCGCGGTATGACTACGCTACACGTGGTCAATTGTTTGGACGTTTAACGCCACCGCACGGCAAGATGTTTAGTCGACGACCAACTGCCGATGTCATGACTGGTCCTGCAGGCCGAGACCTGGATATGGGGGCTGAGCTTGGCAGCGCTAAAGAGAGCTATCCCTGCCGCCGTGGACTGTTCTGCTTGCTTATGTGGGGGTATACAATCGGCCTCCTTCTAGCTAATGTCGCCGTCGTGGCCACAGGCAGTGGCCAACCCGCGCTAATGTACTTGGTGCCTTGCACGCTCGGTCTATTGGCAATCGTGGGATGGAGACGTGGAATTTTGAACAAGCTTTGGGAAGGTCCACCGGAACTCATTCCTGGATATGCTCGTCGCGAGAGCATTTCGAGCAGAGGAGGGCTCGACATCAACGATGCCACTCGATTGCGAGGACTGAGCCTAGAGACAGGAAAGGCTACAACCAGCGATCTGGTGCTTTTGCAGCAGCAACATAACGGTACTCCTGTTTCTGCTTCCTATGCTAGCGAAGATACGCCTGTGGTTCGTGACAGTCAGTCTGGACCGCCCTTGAGGCTAGTATAACTTCGTTGTGCCTATCACCTTGCTGTAAGCCATTTTGTCCACATGTAAATCATCAAAAAGATTCGAAATATATGTGCGTTGGTGTTTGCTTATGCTAGTCAACACGTCAGGTGCAGCGATCAAATACCTTTCACCCACTCGTCATCTTCGCCCCATTCGTCGGCCGCGTCTACAGAAGTAAGATCGTCGTCCAATTCAGCCGCGAACAAAGCCGACGCCTCAGCCGCAGTAGGTAGTGATGAAGCAGAGGATGCCGTTGCCGATTGAGATCCAGGGGCCGCGCGTTTAACTGCAGGTGGGGACAAGACTACCGCACTCTTCTTGAATGTTGGGACCATGCCAAATTGCTGCAACCAGTTAGTTACGCATTAGTACAAAAGATTTCTCGCATCAGACAGTATATAAAACAGTACGTACGCTGAAAAGATCGTCGACACTCTCTTCTTTCTCCGTGTCGGCAGTAACACCGTGCGATGCATGGGTCTCATCTGTCACAACTTCAAAGGAATCGCTAGAGCTGTTCGATTCGACACTTCTTGAAGGCAGCAAATCACCTTTACCCTCAATCGCGATTTCTTGGTGTTGTGGTGGAGGAGCCAGGGGTTTGGCAAGGTTGAAAGACTTGGGGCTGCTAGGACTTTGCCGCGGTGTCGTCGGGCGCGGCACAGCGGGTGGAGCAACGAACGGGTTCAACTGAGATGCCTGATTCTGTGTAGAGTTACCTTCCCAGTCATCCCAGTTGTCACGATCATTGGCGAAAGAGTCTTCCTCATAGTCGTCACAATACTCATCATCGTCGTCCTGGCTGTGGCTGAATGGCTGCTCATCTGGCACCGGCGTGTATTGCACTTTAGGACCCTTTGATCCAGCACTTCCGGGCTTACTTGGGCTCGAGATGAGACTCGAGCGCCGTTTGCGTCCCCAGACGAATAGGAAGATACAGCAAATACCCCCCAGCACCACCAGAACAAGCGGGTTGGTGCCCTGACTCAGATACCCTGGAGCTTGTGTATTAGCAGCGTCATTCGTCACAGCACCAGATATAATTTCAGGCTCTTGTGTGCGTAAAGATGGTGTCGTGGTGGTTTCCACAGCTGCAGGTTCTGTCGTCTGAGGCTCGACTGGTGCTTCAGTCGTCGGAATTTCAGTAATCGGACTCTCCGTCATCTCAAGCACCTGCGTAGGCGCAGGTATATCTTGTTCCTCTTTGCCCGTCACGTTGTTTAAGTCCAACACTGGGTCTTTCTCTCCTTCCTGCGTCAAAGTCGCCGGAGACTCCGTTACCACCACCAAAGCCTCCGCATTCAGACCCTCCTTAGGACTGGCAATCTTCATTGCAACATCGGCCAGTTCTCCACCTACCACCTCCTCTCCCATTTCATCTGTTGGCTCGTCCTCCTCGCCTACGACAACCTCAGCATCGCTCTCTGTACTTCCTAGAGGAGTTTCCACAGCATTTACTAGCGGCCAAGTCGTCTGCAACGTCGCAACAGGTGCAATTGTCGTCCGATCTCCAGTGTTAAGTGGGGATTTCGTCTCCTGTCGCATCTTGATGCCCCACCAAGCAATCGTCTGAGGTAGTGAAGGCTTCAAATATTTTTTTCTCCAAATGCTCAACTACCGAAATTCATGTTATGAATATTGATAGGTTTTCAACAATACTCACCGAAATCATTATTCCAAAGTGAAGTTCATGGACGCGGAACTCGAGTCGGAGCTGCGGCGTGGGCTGCTGGCAGAGCCCGACGACGACAAAGAAGCAAAGTATGCGCAACGGAAGCGCAAATCTTCGATGGGTGCAGTTGAGCGCCTGGTACTGTCGCCCTGGGAGAAATGGGCCACGCACGGTCGCTTCCCGTACAAGTTGATGCTTCATGTGGTGCTGGTGGTTGTCACGTTTGCTCAAATGCAGATCTATGACGCTCAGAACGCCGCTTATATGCGTGCATCGCATCGCAACTGGTGCATATTAGCAGTGATATCTTGTTTTGTGGTGTGTAAGTGATTAATTGTGCGTTAATGCGGATCCAGGGCGTTCTTCTTCCTTCCACCTGCTGCGGAAATCGGTGTCGTGTGCGTATTTATTTCGTAATTCTATTTCGTTGACAGCATATAGCCAACTGACGGTTGTATCGAGCAGACCACGCTTTGAACGGGACTTATTCACGATCAACCGTACGATGACAGCGGTGCATTACTTGAGAGATGCCTATTTCTCGATTGGCAACGATTCTGTTGCAAATTACGAGTACCTGCGCACGTCTGCTGGTGAAATCCAGCCATTGAAGCTGATAGTCAGCCGTGTGCTGCCTCACGGTGACTTGGAGACGATTGAGTATCTCGTTTCTCAAAAAAATGAGACGGTGGGTCCTTTCGACCCGAAATTGACTCTGTGGCAGAAGAAGCACTTATTCCGGTCGTTAAAGGCCGTCAGGTTTTCCTTCCCGCTGCGTGATCACCAGTTCGGAGATTTCTATGAGGAGTGCTTTGAGTGGCACGTGAATGTGGGGTTTGAGGTTATTGAGAACGCGCAAATTCACGTTCAACTGGAAGATTGCGAAGTTTCACGCTGTACAAGCACACATCCACGTACATTCTGGACAACGGCCAGACAGAGCTTTGTGTGGATGCACGTAGTAGTTGCCATCGTGTCAATTCTGTACCTGGCTCTTAGCCTGAAGGCTCTCCGGCGATCATTTCATATGTAAGTTCCTCTTTCTATTGCGGATAGTTTCTATCATGTAATTAACCTTGTGTGGCTCGCTATCCATTGCAGCATGGCACGAGCCAGGGGGTTACTAAGGGGTCACAACCAAGACAGCAAAGGCGGACAGGATAAAGGGCTTCACGAAGTCACAGAAGGCGGAGATGACGATGATGACTCTCAACGTTTCGTTACGAGACAACAACATTTGAAATCGTGGGCTGATATTCCATTTACGCTAAAGCTCAAGCTCCTCAATGGCTTGTAAGTCAATCCCTCTTGTTATTTCTTGTAATACTGCAGCTAACAGTTTTTATTTGCTGTGCAACAGCCAACTTCTCGTGTTAATCTCGCTGGCGCTGCTACTCGCGAGTACCATGTGGAGCTTACTTTTCTTTGAGGCACACATGCCAATTCGATTCTGGCATCGATTACTGCATGCTACTGCGTTGCTGTTGCTCTGGAGTTGCCTGGTGGGGTACCTGGAACACAACCAGAATATCTATTCGATTGTATTGACGCTCAAATGGGGAACACCGCGTGTGCTGCAGTTTCTGTTGGGTGTCTCCCCGATCTTCTTCGGGTTTGCGCTGTTCGGAACCATTTACTTCGGCAACAAGATCGAGGAGTTCGGTACCCTTAGCGAATCAATGATTACCTTGTTCTCGCTCATGAATGGAGACATTATCATGGACACTTTTGACGCGATGGAGCTTCACCACTTCGTCATCTCTGGAAAAGTGTACCTATATTCGTTTATCTCGTTGTTCATGTACGTGGTACTGAACATTTTCATTGCTATCGTCGAGGAAGCTTTCTTCGCCACGCAGTCGACGCGTCGTCGACTTAGTGACTTACTTTCAGATCCTCGCGTCTCTCGCGTCAACGTCGCCAAGGAGTCCGATATCTCAGCCGAGGTGATGCAAGCTCTACTCCAGCTAATGGACTCCGAATAAGCGCTCACCGTACCAGGTAATATATTGTTATTTGATGCAAGGTTGTTGGATATAGCTATGGGCTGCAGCTCAATTGACTTTGACACTCAATTACTCTCCTAGCACCTCAGTAGCAAGCTTGGTGACATCGTCGTCGACCTGCACGACATGTTTGTGCAGCGATTGGCATTGCTCCTGCAACGTGGTAATGTGACCTCGTTGAACATTCAGACACTTGTTGAGTCGTTCAATCTCCTCGCTAGCGGTGTTGAGCTTCTTCTGGTAGTCGATGCGGAGCTTGTGGAGTTCCTCATTCGTCCGGTCTGTGATTTCCTCAATTTTGGTCAACAGCAACGACTTGTCGGCTTGGTGGATAGACATGAGCTTCTGGATCGTGTCTTCATGTGACTGCACCTTGCATTCAAGCGAGTACAATTGGTCTTTGACACTCACACGGCCGCCATTTGAGACGGAAGTGCTGGAATTGCTGGGTGACATGATACGCGACGACGAACGGCGGATTTCCCTCGATGGTGACTGAGCTTGCATCTCATCTTCAATGTCAGCGAACATCCTCTCGCTCTCCATTGAGATCTTCATACTCTTCATGCTGTTCATGCTGCTAGTTCCGGACAAACGAGACTCCATGGCTGGACTGGGTTAGACGCTGGAAAGCGAGACAGAGGGCTGGAGAGGAAATTGAAGATTGAGCCGCTCAACGCAAACCAACGAGCATATCGACCTTCCCATTATACACGTAGAACCCATGACAAAGCAACGCCATCTTTAGGTCGTAGAAAGCCAAATTTACGCCGTCGCGCGGATAAGAGTGGCAGGCTAACGCGCATATTTAGCACTTCAACCAAGCTCTGGAAGGATGAAACAAAAGTAGATGGCTTCCTGACGCCCTTGCCTAAATAGTCCCAGTTAAAATTCAATAGACTTCTTGCGTGGGTACGGAGCGCTTCCACCAGTCTCAATGTCTGAGCCCTCAACGGTCAAGTCGCTGGAGAATGAATCCATACCACTTGAAATGGAATAGCTGCTAAAAGACGGATACTCCGAGTCACTGCTGTTGTCTTGTGCACGGGAAGGCCCCAGCAGTGAGGTATTTGGCGTCGTGCTAGTGTCAACTCCTTGAGAATAGTCTGACGAATGAGCCGAGTCGCTGATGGGAGAAAACGCTCGCTCTTGATGCTGCGCTACGATTTCAGTATCCGTCAACGTACTGCTCATGGGGTTGCCTGCGTACGTATGATAGCTTGCACCTGAAAACCCTGAGATCTGGGACTGGTTCGTATCTTGCGAACGCGTTGTAGTCCTTGCCGCACTCTCGCGAGTGGCAGTTCTCGTTTGGCTGTCGCGGAGTGTAATGGGCAACATGTTAACGTCGTCCTTGGGCTGTGAGCGACTCTGTTCCAGAGATTGCACCACCTCCCTGCGATTGTCGCCGTGTTGCGGTCGATGTTTGAACCAGTTGTAGACAAATATCGACAGTCCAACCACGAAAGCAATCGCTAAACCAATGAGTGCCCACTGCCATGCCTTCAACCCGCCACCATTGCTATCACCGCTGGCCAAAGCACGCGCAATAGCACCACCATTCGTTGCTCTTGCGTCTAAATAGGACGATTCAAACACTACAAACAAAGCAACTGTCAGCTACGCTTCAGAAATCCACAGTGATGTCGTACGCACCTTTTCCACATTGCGTCGCGTTCTCAATACCGTCGCAATTAAAACTCGCACTGTCATTGAGGCACAGTCCATACACATTTTGGTCGTGTTTGCGTTTTCTGCAACTGCACGCAGTCTGGCACATGGTCAACAATTCTGAAGAGCCCTCGAGAGCGCACGCCACCAGTGCCTTGCCGGTTGAGACGTACAACGAACTTGCCGGTAACGAGCACACTGACACATCAGAGGCAGCATTGCGCACAGTTAACGCTAGCATTATTGCAGTAGAAGCCTTTCGGCACGTATGGTGAATCGGCTACAGTAGATGCAACCGTTGAATCAGGAGCACTATTCTATACCAGTTTTCTACCGATACTTGCTTGTTCTCAAATGACTGCAACAATTTTAGAGGTGACAAACTTCGACGAAGGAATGAAGTACATGTATATATACTGGGAGCTGTGCATATATGGATATATGCACAGCTCCCAGTGTTCCTGAGTGTTGCAATTCCCTTGTGGACTCGTGTAGATAGATAGAACACGTCACAGCTTCAGATGAAATGATGCAACGTGATATTTCGTACCGGTACTACATCGGTAACATGGATGGGTTCGGCCTGACGTAGTGAACGTGGGGCCGGGATTGTGTGGTCTTGGGTGGTTGGTGAGTATCTTCCCAAGCCGTTTACGCAGCACCTGCCAGAACGCAATTCGAGCCACGCCCCGCAGACGCTTCTATCTGATCCGCCATGGCTACTGAACTTTGGGCTACCTACAAGCAATGGGCTGACACCCAGGAGACGCTCTTCCTGGACTGGGCCGACCCGTCCGGCCAGTACAAGCTCTCGCCCATGCAGAACCTGCCTGGCGCTGACTTTGCCACGGCCTTTGCCATCTGCGTCGCCTACGTCTCCTTCGTCGTCATCGGCACGGTGAGTTAGTCAACCATCTAGATCTGATTTAAAATTTGGATGGTGCAGACGATCTAACCACACCATGCCGCCTTGTAATAGCTCGTGATGAAGGCTGGCGTTCCGGCCATCAAGACCAGCCCACTGCAGTTCCTCTACAACCCGCTGCAGGTCGTACTGTGCTCCTACATGTGTATGGAAGCTGGTATCCTCGCCTACCGCAACGTACGTCTGCACGTTGCATTATGAACTGGATCGTGTGAACCAGTAACTCACTCGTATTATGCGAACGTCTTGTTAACGAAACAGGGCTACTCGGCCACGCCGTGCAACGCTTTCAACGCGGAGAAGCCCGTCATGGGCAATGTGATGTACATGTTCTACCTGTCCAAGATCCTGGACTTCTTTGACACGATCTTCATCATCCTCGGCAAGAAGTGGAAGCAGCTGTCGTTCCTGCACGTGTACCACCACCTGACGATCTTCGCGGTGAGTACTGTAGCCGTATCCTGCGCTTCGAGTTGAACTTTATCTAACGTGCAGTACTTCTTTAATATCTTGACCAACAGATCTACTTCATGAACTTCCGCGTGGCTTACGACGGCGACATCTACGCCACGATCATCCTGAACGGCTTCATCCACACTATCATGTACATGTACTACTTCGTGAGCGCGCACACGCGTGACATCTGGTGGAAGAAGTACCTCACGGCTATGCAGTTGATTCAGTTCGTCACGATGAACGTGCAGGGCTACCTCATGGTCTCGCGCTCATGCGAGAACTTCCCGCACAAGGTGCCTGTCATCTACCTCGTCTACATCCAGTCGCTCTTCTGGCTGTTCATGAACTTCTTCATCAAGTCGTACTGCGCGAAGCCGCGCAAGTCGTCCAACAAGAAGAAGACGCAGTAGTGAGCGAGTGACCCCGAAACTTGCTTGTAGATAACACCAGCCGACGGCTGGTTGAGCTTAGCAACTGTGGTTGTTTGTTGTGTGCGAGCGTTTTGAGATCAATACAACGCCGACGGAGGAAACTACTTCTACGGCCTTTATCAGTTCATTGATCGCTGAATTGGATTGATGCCAACGGCCTAGTGTTCTAAACGTTGTTTTACCTGTACTCTTGCTCATAACCTTGGCATCGTGTCGGAAGGGCGGGTGGAATCCCCCACCGCCGGTAATTTGTGCGAGCGCTAGAGTCAGTTGCGTCACGCAACTTGCGTGATGTGAGGCGCACTGTAGTCATCGTGCACAGCGTGAAACGGTCTTCTCCTGTCGAACTTGATACGGCGCAGCTGGCTCCGAGCTCGCTGACACTGTCAGCCTGACAGCGAGTCGCTGTAGTCGCGGCGTGGCGTTTATGTCTTACCGGCGCGGTGCCAAGTACGTGGCAAGTGTAGCGCTTGATAGCCACGAGCCTGACTGCCAGTCATAATGGTTGGGAGCAATGCGATGGATACACAATGTGCACTTCAACTTGGATCTTGAAACGGACGGATGGTCCATGTTCATTTGTCCATTAGCCAATCAGAGCCTGCCACCCACCTGAGAGGGACACTTCTACGCGTACAGCGCAAAGCACCGCACTGGTTGTGCTGTTGCCGGGATCACCACCGCCGAGTTCGTTCGCTTGCACGGCAACGAGGTGCCTTTCCAGCGCCTTGCATTTTGCTTTCAAGTTTGCAGAGAATCGCGACGCCCGCACCACATCGCAAGTTGTACAATGACGCCCAATTATCGGAGACCATGGCATAATACATGTGCAGCAATTCATCAAACACCGAACCAAACTTTCGCATCGGTGCCTGTCGAGGTCGAATGGAGTAAGCAGAGCAACCAACTTTAGTCACCACGAAGCACTCTCTGCTTCGATTATTACCCCCTTCGTGTGCAGAAATCGCCAGTTAAATTGTATCCATCGTGCCGGCTGTTCCGGTTCAAACTTGCATAACGCGGCCCCCAAACTCCAACAATCGATGCAGCAAGCACGGTTATCCCTCTCTGTGCTCCTTCACCCCTGCGTGTATCCGAGCCGCGGCGCAGCGGCAACCAGGCCCGTACCCAGTGGATTCATTCCTCCAGTGCGACACGCTTCACCGCGGCAGCAAGAATTCGTTTTTCAGCAGCATGCCGCCGTCCGTTCGCAGGGGTACTGCTGAGCATCAAGGTCAGCAGGTGCTGCGGCTGCTGGCGAATGTGCTAACGCGACTGCTGCTTGGGATGTCGACACGGAGCTGTCGTTGCTGTGTGCCACGCAAGTCCCGCCGCAAGGTTTGGCGCACAGCTCGTGCCTTGACAAGCAAGCCCGGCGACGTTGCTCGCGACGACGTGTCAGACTTGATGTTGAGGAGTGGGCCCTGAGCTCCTATTGGCCCGGCGCTGTATCCATTTGCCCCGGTTTTGCTCTTCAAACCTTTACCATACGATACCTCTCCGTAACCGATCGGCTGCGGTGCTGCCGGACGCAAAAGGGGTTATAAACGTCAAGTCAATTACGTGGCGAAATCAGAGATACCTTCTATAATTTATACGCTGACACCCTCGACGTGCGCTTTGAATGGCCGCCAGCCGAGTGACTGGTATCATGCCGGACCTTTGCAGCCTTTTGCCCCCTGCGTGCGAGCGAGTCACTTCGGCTTTTTAGTGCCACAACGCGATCACCCCCCACCCCAGCAGCAAGACCTTTTCAGCAGACCGATACGATGGCTACTGCACTCTTTGAGAGCTACAAGCAGTGGGCTGAGGGTATGGACGTCATGCTCATGGACTGGGTTGACCCGACCCTGCGCTACCGTCTCTCACCCATGCAGGACTACTTCCTCGCCGACTTCGGCACGGTCTTCGCGCTCTGCGTTGGATACCTCACCTTCGTGGTAGTGGCTACGGTATGTTCACCCCCATGTTTTGCGATTGCTAACTTAGTTGATAGTTGCAATGAAAATGCACAACGTCTGACGAATATCTCGCATCAACAGCTCGTCATGAAGTCGGGTATGCCTGCACTCAACACGGCCCCGCTCCAATTCATTTACAACCCGATCCAAGTCGTGTTGTGCTCGTACATGACTGTCGAGGCCATCCTGCAGGCCCGCCGCAACGTATGTACTTATCTGAATGAATCTCCCTGTAGTTTTTCACGAACTGACATGCTCCTTCTGTTGCAGGACTACTCGGCTACCCCGTGCAATGCTTTCAACCACGAGAACCCTGTCATGGGCAACCTCATGTACATCTTCTACCTGTCCAAGGTGCTCGACTTCTGTGATACCTTCTTCATCGTCATGGGCAAGAAGTGGAAGCAACTCTCGGTGCTTCACGTGTACCACCACGTCACCGTCTTCTTCGTAAGTCTTTTTCTGCTCTATCCTCATGCTTCGGGCCCTTCCATACCAATCGTATCCACAGAACTGACCTGGCTACTTTCCTTTGCCTCTCTAGTGCTACTGGGCCAACTTCCGCACGTCCTACGATGGCGACCTCTACATGACGATCGTGCTCAACGGCGGTGTGCACGCCATCATGTACATGTACTACTTCGTGAGCTCGCACACGCGTGAGATCTGGTGGAAGCCGTACCTGACAACGGTCCAGATGATTCAGTTCCTGCTCATGAACGCCCAGGGCTACCTCATGGTCTCTCGCTCTTGCCCCGGCATGCCGTACAAGATCTCCGTCATGTACCTCATCTACGTGCAGTCACTGTTTTGGCTCTTCATGAACTTCTTCGTTGTGAACTATTGCTTGAGCTCGCGGAAGCCCAAGGCCGTTGAGGCCGAGAAGAAGAAGAAAACGTTGTAAATGAGTTGAGTCGATCCGTCTGTGGAAGGAGCAAGCAAGCAAGCGGCTGGGCGGGACAAGCATGCAGTTTCTTTTTCTTTGATTGCAAGGATACGGCACGCAGGTGCGTCCTCGACCCGCCCAGACTGGCCCAAGTGTATCTTCTTATCGCCAACATAGGGTCTTCAATCCACAATAATGGCAACACTAATACTACGACAGTTCCTGAATGAATTTATCTTTTTCGCCCGTGTCGAGCCTGCAACTTGCAGTGCAAGGCATGACATGACACATGCTACCTACCCGAATCTTGTCTGACGTAGCGAAGCCATGTTACGAAAAGGGACACCGAACACAGCGCAACAGGTTGCTCCATGAGTCGTAGCTTGCTACTAGTACATGTTACTGTATTAGCAATTCTGTTGCTGCAATGGACCAAAGCTGTGGACACATCGCATTTTGGTGCTGTTGCTTCCTTCTCAATACATGACAACAGGACGTACTGTAGTGAGGGGCTTCATGGTGGAGTAAACGTTGCGCAGATTCTGTATCAGCTGAGGAGATTACAACTACCATGTTGGTAGCAACAGGACGCGAGAGTCCTGGATCACAAGTTGTATTTCTTGATGGTACTGTCTTTTGGCTGCCGATGGCAATTCGAGTGCATTTCGGGTGAATCTGTTCGATTATCCGACGGTTTAACCTCATCCTCAATTCTGATTGGAAGAGTTATCTAGGTCCACTCTGATTGGTCCATGCCCATCTTGAACCGCTGTCCAAAATGCGTGGCCGACGTACGCACACCTCAACTCTCCTCCGACACCCGAGACGATGCCGCTGCCGCTCCCCACGTCCGCCCTGGAGCGCCTGGACGCGCTCGCCGAGACCTACGGCACACCGCTGCAGCTCTACGATGAGCAGCTGATTCGTGACAACGCGCGTCGCCTGTTTGCCGCCTTCCGCGCGCATTTCCCGGACTTCCAGCAGTTCTACGCCGTCAAGGCGCTGCCCAACCCAGCCATCCTCAAGCTGCTGCACCAGGAAGGATGCGGCATGGACTGCAGCTCTTCGGCCGAACTCCACATCTGCAAGGAGCTGGGCGTCCCTGGTGACCAGGTCATCTTCACCTCCAACTTCACGGCTCAGAAGGACTTGGCCATGGCCTTCGACCAGGGCGTCATCATGAACCTAGACGACGTGTCACTCGTCGACAGCCTCGTGGCTACACGTGGCAAGTGCCCTGAGCTTATGACGTTCCGTCTTAACCCTGGCCTTGGCCGCACCGACTCGGAGACCAAGTCGAACGTGCTGGGTGGTCCGGACGCCAAGTTCGGTGTTCCTCCGTTCCAGATCGTCGAGGCCTACCGTAAGGCGCAACAAGCTGGTGCCAAGCGTTTCGGTATCCACATGATGACGGGATCGTGCGTTATGAACCAGGACTACTGGCGTGAGACGGTCACGGTGCTCTTCAACACCATCGTGTTGCTCAAGAAGGAGCTCGGCATCGAGTTCGAGTTCATGAACATTGGCGGCGGTCTCGGAATCCCGTACCGCAAGGACCAGGAGACTGTGAACGTTGAGGCTATCGCTAAGATGCTGCGTGAGGTCTTTGATGAGGCCATGAAGGAGCACGGACTGGAGACACTCCCTCGCTTGTGCATGGAAAACGGCCGCTTCATGACTGGCCCGTTTGGCTGGCTGGTCACCCGCTGCGAGGCCATTAAGGAGACCTACGGCCGATACTACGGTGTTGACGCTTGTATGGCACATCTGATGCGACCTGGAATGGTGAGTATGGAATCGTGTCGACAATTGGAATATGCTTTGGGCTAAAATTTGTTGTTGTTGTGCAGTATGGTGCCTACCACGAGATTAGCATCCCCGCCCGCGAGAACGAGGAGGTGACTCCTTCCCACGTCGTTGGAACACTGTGCGAGAACAACGACTGGTTTGCGAAAGACCGCCCACTGCCCAAGGCGCAGGTTGGAGACCTGTTCGTCATCCACGACACCGGTGCCCACTCGCACTCGATGGGATTCCAGTACAACGGCAAACTTCGCGCCCCTGAGGTGCTCCTGCGTCCGAACGGTGGGGACTCTCTCATGTACGTATTTCTCTCTGGCTTGAATTTTGGAGGGGAGCGTGTGAACTAATGTTCTCCTATACGTTTGCAGTCGCGAGCGCGAGACGTACGAGTCTCTGTACGGCAACTGCGTCATTCCTGCGGACCTGTAAACTCCAAAGTGGCGGTGATAGACAAGCGTGAAGACGCATCATTTCAAGCTCCCTAAACTACGCTTCAATCCATTTCCCATTAGACCCTGCAAGTGGTGTGTATGGAAATATTGATGTGTATGAAAATGTTATGTGTGAATGCTGCTGTCTAGCCTCCGATGCCACGCGCAACGCCCTTCTCTTCGCTCTGCTGGCCTGCGAAGTTATTGAAGATCTGCTCAAGCGTGGTCTGAGAGACGGCGTATTCACGAATCCCGAGCTGCTGCTTGCTGCCCTCAACGCGCCTGAAGACGCTCGCTAGTCGTGGCACCTGGCCTGTGAGCTTATAACGACAGAGATCATTTTGCCGTTCAAGAAGCTTCACTCCAGTGTTGCCACCAGCTGCGAAGCTCTCGTGCAGGAAACCGTCCAGTGCCAAGAAGCGTTCCTCCGCTGTCCACCACGCGCATAGCATTCCGAGTCTCATTGTGCCGTCCCGTTCGAGTGCTGCGGCTAACGCATATCCCGTGGCGTGATTCATTACGATTTTTTCAGCCCAAGACGCGTTGCCTAATGCCTCGCATTTGGCTTGCAACTCGGCGCGAGGGAATGTCGTCGTCGACGCACTGCCACCAAACACCGAAGCCACGCGCGCGTCGATATCGTGTGTAGGCGTGCCCATCAGTTTAAGTTCCAGCATGAGGCCGTCTCCAAAGCGGTTCTTCAGATGCTGGACACTGCCTAAACACCGAAGTCGACCGCCCACCATGATTCCAACACGCGTGCAGAGCGCCTCACACTCTTCCATGCTATGCGTCGTGAGGATAATTGTCGATTCCTTTCGCTGCGTGGAGATGGCAGCAATGACGTTCCACATGAAGCGACGGGAGACCGGGTCCATGCCGGTCGAGGGTTCGTCAAGGAAGATAATCGGAGGCGACCCGATGAGGGCAATGGCGACGGACAGTTTTCGCTTGTTACCGCCACTGAGTGTGCCCGCCAGTTTGTTCTCGAAGTCGTCGAGATTCATCTGGTGCATGAGTGACTTCACGACGTTGTTCAAGTCTGCACGCGATACGCCTTTGATACGAGCGAAGAGCTCTAGATGTTCTCGGACAGACATGAGCTCGAACAGAGCATCAAACTGTGGGCAGTAGCCGATCAAGCGACGCACCTCCAGTTGTTCACTGAGGATGTCAAAGCCACCGAGTTTTCCAATGCCCGACGTCGGCAGGATGTCGCCTGTCATCATCTTCATGGTTGTGGTCTTGCCAGCACCATTGATACCCAAGTAGCCGAAGCACTCCCCCTTGGGGAGGCCGAACGACAAGTTGCGAACCGCCACCTTGTTGCCCTTGTAGATCTTCCGGATGCCTAGGAGCTTCACTGCGTCACTGTCGGCACCGCCACTGCGTACACGTTCTGCTTCTCGAGCCACATCTTCATCTTCTTCGTACGGGGCATCATTTAGAACGGGGTCTTTAAAGATGGCTGCTTTGATCTTTGGGAAACTCAGCAAGAAGTCGATGCCAACTGCGACGGTGAAGAAGAAGATGGCATCCAGAGCCAAATACAACAACTCCCAGCCCATGACGTCCATCTTGAAGGGACTAATAGTTTTCGATGACAGTCCCATGGCAGCTCCGATCTCGCTAAGGCATTGATTTAGCAGCGCACTGCCGAGATTGAAGAGCGGGCTGAGTCGCCAGAAGAATTTGAGCACTTTGTTGGCGTCCTTACTGCTCGTGCTGATGACGTCGAGGATGAAGGAAACCACCATGAGCACGACACCCAGCAGGAAATTCGCCATGATCGTGTATGTCTGGGCGCTCGCGTGCTCCTTGAAGAAGTATGAGAGACAGTACGTGAACGGGCAGATAGCCAAGCCGAATAGGATGAACAGCAGTACAACAGCAGAGAAGGTCTCGCTCGTGCAGCTCACACAGTCGTTACCTGTGAAAGCCGCGATGTCGAAGATCTGGATGAGCACAATGGCCGCGATGAAGGGCACAACGTAAGTGAGCAGGTCCCACAGATAGTTCGCGAGCCAGAACGCAGGCAGACTCACGCCCGACACAAGTTGCTGATGCTTGGAGTTGTGTTCCGCCTGCTTCTCCTTGACCAGGAACCCGACAATAGACGCTGGAAAAAAGGCGAACGCGATAACGATGAAGATGCACGCTGTAAAGGCCAAGAAAGACCCGAACAACGCCTGTGTGGCTGCCGTCATGGGCAACGGGTACGTGTTCACCTTCAATGTCACGTTAGTTGATCCACCGGCCATGAAACGATACAGAGCTTGGTCGATCAACGCCTTGAAGATCACAGCCCCATGCGCAGCGGTGGTGTTGACGAAAAGGTGATAACCAAAGAGTTGCTCACTTCCAGAGGCGTGAATGAGGTATCCGCCGTATTGCCCTGTGACCGGCGTTTGTGTGACTTTTGTCATGTCTTGGTCGGTTTTTCCAAAGCCTCGTTGGTAGATTTTATCGCCCATACGCAGACAGAACTCGTTGCTGTGTGGATTACTGGAGCTTGCGAGCTGCGCTTCGGTGTAGTTCACTCCGAACACTGACGTTGGGTAAACCGTGTATGGAGGAGACGAGATCTCGGCGTTCGTGAAAGGGGACGACTTGCCGCCGGTGAACAGCGAATCCATCGTCTTTGAACACCATTTGGAGTCGTCAGCTTCACAGAAATACGGCACACTGGGCGTCTTAGCCTCGAAGTCGTCAGTACTGAGTGCCACCTTAACGTCCGATCTGGTGAGCGCACTAGTCTTGAGGATGATGAACCCGGCGGCAAGCAGTGTCACCGGTAGAAGTGCACTAAAGATGATGACTCGACGGTCGCGTTTTCGCGATTCCGGAAGCGTTTGAGCAGCAGAGCCGACAGATGAACGACGAACATGGCGAAACCGGTCAAGTTGGCAATGGACGGACCACCAGGAGGCAACGCAGCGTCGGCAGAGTCCGGGCTAGCACCTTTGTTGAGTGTGTGCTGGTTATCTTCGTCATTCGCCTCCGCCACCTTGATAAAGACTTCTTCCAGTGTGGTGACACTAATGCCGTACGAGAGCACACCAAGTTCCCTCATTTTCTCGTCCAGTTCCTCAAAAAGCTGCGGGAACGCGGCGGTGCTGTCCAATGGTAACTGGAAAGCGATCTCAGCACCGACGTTGCTCAAGACCTTGGCTGCTGGTACTCGGGACGTAATGAGAGACTGGAGCTGAGCATCTTTACAAGGAGCAGCAGGGTCACTGCTTTTAACTAACGTGAAGTTGTAGCCTGCACCGTAACGATTTTTCAAGAAGAGCGACGAACCACAGCAACGTAGTTGACCTTCCGCCATAATGGCGATGCGGTCGCCGAGGATATCAGCTTCGTCCATGAAGTGGGTCGTAAGAACCATCACACGGTTGGCACGGTTGTTCAGCAGGATTTCCCACGTGCTGCGTCGGCTGTACGGATCCATTCCACTCGTCGGTTCGTCCAGGAACACCAGCGAGCTATCACCAAGCAGACAGATCGCTACTGACAGCTTCCGCTTCATTCCACCGGAGAGGGATCCAGCGAAGACACTGCGTTTCTCAGTGAGCCCAACTTCCTTGATCTTAATATTCACTTCTTCTCGAAGTGCAGCACCACGGAACCCCTTCACTCGTCCGTAGAAGAGCAAATGTTCCTCGACGGTAAGTTCACTGTACAATACGTCGTGCTGGAAGCAGAGACCTAAGGATTGTCGAATGTCGCCCATGTCATGAACGAGCGACAACCCACGAAAAGAAGCATCACCTGAAGACGGAGCGATCATACCCGTGAGCATCGAGATGAGTGTGGTTTTACCAGCTCCGTTGTGGCCCAGTAAGCACGTGATCTGGTCCTTGTACATGGCTAAACTCACTCCTCGAACGGCATATTTGATTCCTCCCGGTACGACAAACTCCCTCTTGACGTCTCGGATCACCAGCGCTTCCCCCGTGCGTTCTTGGTTGCGTAATTCCTCACTGGCGACCTCCACATTTGGACTGTCGATATCGAGAATTGAGTGGTTTCCCACGACGTTGTCCACGTCGTTGACTTTACTCGTACCCCTCGCACGAAAAATTCGTACCCAGTAACTGGGCTGCAAGGGGAAGTACCATTTCTCCACAGTGCCGTATTCACGTGGAATGACGCGTTCCAGGTAAAGCCCCACGATGGTGTAGAGGAAGATGTCGAAAAAGAGCATTCCCACCGCAGAACCGAACTTGAAGTTGTTGACAACTGTACCAGACGAGGCGAAGCTGATACCGACGCCGGTGGACTCTGCTGTGGCCAACGTCTGCACTCCAAAGGCTAATGCTACCGGTGGAAGCAAACAAGCTCCAGTTTTGGAACCGATCGACGATGTGGACGAGAAACCACTAGAGACGAAGTACATGAAGAAGAAGAGCACCATCCCAGCGAATGAACCTGTACGAGAACGGGAGAATAGAGTGCTCATGAAAAAACCAAACGAAAGCACACTGAGGGAGAAAAGCAAGAAGAAGATGAAAATCAGCACAGGATCGCTGTTCGGGAAGAGACCAGCGGTGCTAGCGATCGCTTGCAGGATGGCGCTCAGAATGAAAATGATGAAATACGTGATGTACCAGGAGAGAATGATGGCACCTTCGGACATGCCCAGGATCTTGAGATACTCACGCGAACGGGTTTCCTTCTCTTGGATAAGCACAACTAGCACGCGGGAGATTGCATAGAGATACGCCAAAATGAACACAAGCGGGAACACGCTGCTTACTTGGTCGTAAAACGGAGCTGAGAGGAAGTTTTCGATCGGAAAAGGAGCGACTGTCGTGGCGAAATACGGCTGCGGAGCTTGGCGTAACGGGACAAGAAGCTGTTCACGGGAAGTAGAGGATAGCAGCGTTTGCCAGACCGTCTTATTATCGAACGCTGTTTGCAGTCCGGCGTTCAGCAATGCATCGCCATCTACAGAGTGGAAAAATCGGTTGTCGTTCTCGAGGGTGGATACAGCCGTCGATAGTGGTTGCGTGCATGCGCCGGTGGTTTTCTTGTCCTTATCCCATTTCGGCATGCAGTTAACGAAGCGAGATACGAGCGTCTGCAACGTCATGAAGCCTCGTGAGGCGTAGGACGTGTAGTAAGTCTGTTCGATCGTCCGTTGGAATGGGGCTTCGAAAGCTGGATCTCCAAGTGTACGAGGTACAGCACCAGAAGCTCCACGTCTTCCTATCGTCGCGTTCATACGCACAGAGTACTCGATGGACTGGTACGTACCGATGTCACTATCTTCCGGGTACTCATCGAATACTAACGCAGCGTAAATGAAGGGCGTGTCGAATGATTTCCCGTAGTTGGTTGCCTTCACATATGACTCCAAAGCTTTATCAGACTCAAAGAACACCACACTGTCTTCAAGACTCGGCAAAACCACACCTAAAGTAGCGTTCACCACTACACGGGGGTACCATTTCTTGACGGACTGAAAGAAATACTGACGAGTGAAGTCGTTGTCGGGGGCGATGGCAAGTTTGTATGGCGTCACGTAGTTCCGACACGAAGGAAGGACGGAAAAGGCCGATGAAGTGTCACTACTCACGAGACCGCCAAAGCCGACACTATAGGCACAAATTTCCTGGTCTCGCTCTAGTACTCCTGTGGTGTTGTGCAGCTCCGAAGCTGCACGCAGGCCTAGGTAGGCCAACACCCCGTTCAACGTCGGTTCTTGGACGAGATATCTGTTCGTCATGAGCGAGAAGGACGTGTTGGAGTACGTGCTGCTCCATCCGGCCGGAACTTTGACGTCTTTTGAGAGTGCCTTGAGTGCGGTGATCAAGAGGATGAAGACAACCGGAAGACAAATCTCCAGGAGCATCGCGACCCAGTGACGTTTCTTCAGTAACCAGCTCTTGGACAGTAAAGTCCGTTGAGTCCCTAAGAAGGTTCGACTTGTCGGTCGAGAGCGAGTTGCCCCTCCCGGTTTGTCCAATTCCCCCATCGGAACTACCTTTTGATGTTTTAAAAGCTTGGGGCAGGTAGTTTTCTTGAATCTAAACCGCAAATGACTCAACTTTCGTTGAGATGTTGCTGCGTCCGTTTCCTACCAAGGATAATCCCTCATGCACGAAATGCTTACGATTTCAACCGAGTATTTCGAGCCTGCAACATCCCAAAGATGAAGCAGAATAAACACTGCAACTCGCACACAACGGTAACCAGGTGACATATCTCCTTCGTCATAGTATGTGGTTTATGGGATCATCTATGCTATGTTTCCGAACATCTACGGCGAGAGCTCTAAATCTCGGGCTTCACCACCTTGGTAGTGTACGCTTCGAGAATGTCTCCAGGCAGGAAATCGTCCGTATCCGCGAGCTGAAGTCCGCACTCCTGGCCCTTGTTGACTTCTGACACCTTCTGCTGGAAGTGGCGCATCGACGCCATATCCACGTTCTCTACGACGATTTCCCCATCACGTACCACACGGTACTTGGCCTGCATGTTAAGCGAGCCGGACGTCACCTTGCAGCCGGCAATGTTGGTAGTCCGAGTTCCCGATGTTGAAATAGGGATGGATTGAATCACCTCTGCGGACCCGATAACCTCGTGCACCACCACACCCTTCAGGTTGTCCTGCAGTAGCTCCTTGATATCGTCTAGCAGACTGTAGACCACACGATGTTGACGCAGAGTCACCTCCTTCTGCAGTGCTTCTTGGTCAATAGAAGCTGGATGCTTGACGTTGAAAGAGTAGATAGTAGAACCCGTAGCTTCAGCCATAACAAGGTCAGAGGACGTCACAGGCCCAACAGCAGACATGATACACTTGATCACTGCCTCGTCACTCGGAAGGGAGGCAATGAGCTCATCAATAGCGGAGATTACACCGACCGAATCCGTCTTCACAATGATAGGAACCACATTAGCGATGTAACCCTCATCCCCAGGTTTCAATGCTGCAACGCGCTTTGCTTCCTCAACAGCTTCACGTCGTCGTAATTCCACTTGCTCCCATTTACGACGCATGCCCGCGAAACGACGACGGCGACGAGGTAGACCATCATTATCCTGGGTTTCAGCTTCCTCTTCTTCGGCCTTGGCCATCTGGTCCCAGTCAATCATAGCCTGGCGCGCAGCTACAACTTCCTTTGCGCGATCTTCAGTAGGAACTGACAGCAACGCGACACCGCCTTCAGGCAATCCCTTTAGACCAATCACTCGAACGGGGTTGCCAGGGGTCATTTGCTTCACACGTTTCCCCGCTTGGTCAACGAGAGCACGCACCTTGCCATATTCCAGTCCGCATACCACGAAAGATCCTTGCTTGATAGCACCCCACTTGACAATGGTGTCCACTTGAGTTCCCACGCCTCTTGCCACGTTAGCTTCAAGAACAACCGCTTCGCCTGCTACCTTGGTGTCCGCACGAAGGTCCAGCATTTCAGCATGAAGAGCAATGGTTTCCTTCAACACGTCAAGGCCCTCACCCGTTTTACCGGACACACACACCATAGGCGTTTCTCCGCCCATACTCTCCACCACGATCCCTTGTTCCAGAAGCTCGGAACCCAGGCGGTTGGTCACCTCGACCTTATCGTGTTCATGCATATCCATCTTCGTGACGGCCACAACGAGAGGAACGTTGTTCTTGAGTGCCAGTCGTGCGACTTCAACGGTCTGCGGACGCACGCCATCGTCAGCCGCTACCACCAGCACGAGCAGATCTGTGAGCTCGGAACCGCGTGATCGCATGTTGCTAAACGCTGCGTGACCAGGGGTGTCAATGAACGTAACCTTGGAGTGGGACCCGAACTTCTTGCCCATGTCCACCGAGAAGGCACCGATCCGTTGTGTTATACCTCCAGCCTCCGAAGCCGCAACCTTGGACTTGCGCAGAGCATCCAACAGTGTAGTCTTGCCGTGGTCAACGTGCCCCATCACAGACACAACCGGCGGTCGAACGGGGAACGCTGAGCAGTCAGACGGCGGTGTCGTTAGCTCCAGGTCCACGAAGTCCGGGGGAAGCAGCACCGGTATCATATTCTGTGAGTCAACGACCAGCTCCGCAATGTCACTGGTTAACACCGATTCTTCGTTCAGTCCGTTCTCGCCCAGATCCTTCAGAGCGCGGAACACCACGCGCGTCTTGACACTCATCCGCTCTGCCAGATCCTTGACCGAAACCGACGTGGGGATCTCCACTTCCTGCGCCGGCATCTCCTGTTTGGGTTTGCGCTTAGCCTCCTTGCGTTGCTGTCTCTGGGATCGACGGCGTTCGCGGTCTTCAGAGTCGCTGCGCTCCTCCCAGTCGATGTCTCCAAACAGATCCGCTTCTGAGTCAAATATGCTGTTCTCGAACTGGAAGTTCTTGAGCAGGTTGCGTGTTCCTTTCTTACGTTTCGTGTTCATCTTCATAGCCTTGCGACCGATGGGCGGTCCTTCCACACGGTCGCGCTCTCCGTCCGAAGGGATGCCCAGTGCCGCAAGTACTGTGGACGGGTCATTGTCCCCCGAGAAGAGCTTGGTCTTCTTAGGTTTCTGCCTCGGGTGCTTGGGTTGGCGTCGGGTAAATGTCACGTCGTCGTCGTCATTGAAATCTTCGAGTCCCAGCTGAGCCAGCGTGAGCTCCGGACTCTCCTCTTTCGTAGCTTCAATACCTTCCAACAGATCCAGAGACGTTCCTCGGGGCTGAACACTCTTGGGTTCCGTAGGTGTAGCTACAGCTGGAGTCTCCACGTCTTCGAACGCAAAACTCAACAGGTTCTGGAACTTGTTAGTGAACACTGGCGGCTCCTGATCTTCTGCCTTCTTGCCACGACGCTTTCTGTTCCTCTGGTGCTTGTTATTGCTGTTATGGTTAGATTTCGACTCGGTCTTCACTGGTGGCTCCGTCTGTTGCGCTCCTTTTTGTGGATGGCGCTTGTTGCCCTTAAACTGACTATGCGCGCGTGGTTTAGGCGCTGACAAACCGCCGAAGCCACGTAGACCCAGCGGAAGACCAGCGTGTGCAGTCTCCACGCCTGATAGCAGCAGCGCAGAGCGACGAAGCAGCTTCCATTGGCTCGCCATCACTGCCTCAAGCCTATCGGAGCTTTATATCCGCTCAGTGACTGGTGTACTACACACTGCTTTTTAACATTTTGATATGATTGCAACAGTTACATAACAGATAAATGTTTCTAACAATGACCTGTCTACTTTGATGTTATCAACTGTGAAGAGTCAGTTCACGAAGGGTACAGGTATACTCAAGTCAAGTTTCATACAGGAAGAGCTTGTCACGCGTGGCTGAAGAGCTCCATCTGTGGCGTCTGCGAGGCTTGGGGGGAGCCGACGGAAGATGCTGAGTGTGCCGTTGGTGCTGTTCCGAGGTGGAGACAAGATCCGCTTCTCCAAGGCCCCGGCGAAACTGGATTGGGTCGGACAATTGGTCGTCGGTCTAGGGACTCATTTCACGGCATTGGGGGAACTCCAGAGACTGGCAATGGAGACTTCAGTATCAGATATTAAAGGTTCGAAGCAGGTAAAGCTGATGGAACATAGTGAGGAACGACCGGCCAGCAGTCCGTGTCCGTCCTCGTCTAGTAGTAACGACAGCAGTAGCAGTGCTAGTAGTCCCAGCTCTAGCGACAATTCAAGCGACAATTCCAACAATTCCAGTGATAGTGAAGAGGAATCTCCACCATCACCTCCAAATTTTGGCAATGGCGGTGGAGGCAATGGAGGAGACGACCAGAAGAAGAAGAAGGACGAGGAGGACGATGGGAATAGCAGTGATTCCAGCAGTAGTGACAGCTCAGCAGATGAAAGTGACCAGGAAGAAGACGACGGCGTGATGATCGATACAGATGATGAAAAGGACAAGATGAACAATGAAGTTGACCCGACGGACGAGGATTTAAGTGATGATAGCGACGGAAGCTCCGATCTGGAGAACTCGTACCCTAGACTACCTTCAGCTCCAGTAGACACGCTGATTGCTTTCCGACAGCAAGCAGCACAGAAGGAGTTGCAGATGACGGAGAAGCTCAAGAAAGAGGTTATAGAAGATGCCAAGCAACGACTCCGGGACCGACAACAGTCTCAGCGCTCGAAGAAGAAGAAGACCCCGCAGTCGAAGCGGCGACCGTCGAAGCAGAGTGACGGAATGTCCAACGGGTCCACGCACCTTGAGACGCACCATGCGAACGGCAGCACTGGCACTGCTGATGCGGAAGATGAATGGTTGGTGGATTGTTCCTGCGGACTAAAAGAGAAAAACTATGATGATGGAACGTCGATGATCCAGTGCGATAGCTGCTCGCACTGGGTCCATGCAAAATGTGCAGACAAGCAGCCCGAAGCCGTGGCCCAGGAGAAGTTTATGTGCTTCCAATGCAGCTGGATGTTCGATTGTGTATGTGATGTTCGTCAACGGCCCAACCATGACGATGGTCAACGGATGGTGGAGTGTGAGAGTTGCAAGACGTGGCAGCACACAATGTGTGTGGGGATTCCCATGACCGAAGAGCCTGCAGATGATTACCAGTGTCCTCGGTGTGTGAGGAAAGCTCGACGGCGTAAATCCGCATCGAGTGGAAGTCGAAGTCGTGATGATCGACAGCGCAAGCGACGCCACAGTGAGCAGTCATTGCACCGTCGGAAAAGCAAGGGTTCATCTCCCGTCGTCGCAGTTGATGTGCGGTCTGCAGCTCGCTCTATTGAAAATCTAACGACGCCGACTCGTGCACACAGGAGCAAGCGCACGGAGCCCAAGGAATCACCAAAGATGGAGAGGAAAGCTCCTCTTTCTCATACGTCGTCCCCTCCTCCTGTCCCTGCCGTCTCACCGCCGTCTTCTCCTCCTCCTCCCCCGTCAACACCACCACCACCTGCTCGCGTCTCCGGGTCTTCAAGACATGATCGCAGTCACAGCCGCTCAAAACGAAAAAGTGAGCGGTCATCTACGTCTAGTAGTTCATCAAACCGGAAGCGTGGGCGGTCATTGGGTAGTAGCCCATCGTCTTCGAAGAAGGAACATTCAGTCGACAGGGAGGAGCATGATGCTCCTTCGCCATCAGCTGGAGTAAAACCATCGCCGAGAGGTAAAGGGCTCATGCTTCGAGGGTATTCTCCTGCTGCCAGATCAGAAACTCCTTCGTCGCGATCAGTTGATGTACGTCCCCCGCTCCCGCTTACTCCACGATCTGGTAGTGACCACAGTTACAGCAGCCACAATAGCGGTGGGCGAAAGCGCAAGACCAGCTCTGCGCGCGATCGGCTGGCGAAGAAGCTAAAAATCAAGAAATCATCACTGCGGTGAAGATGACGGCGCTCGGGATGACCAAAAGGCCAGATCGATAAGTGTAGTGAGGATGGGATGGTTATTGTGCTACGAAACACGTAGCTATTCATTTGTTTTTGATTTACGTCCACGGGTAAAATGAGGGGAAGAGAACGCTGCCTAGAACGGTAAAGAGTAGGAAGTAGCCCAGTACCAGTCGGCCGTAGTGTGTCAAAGTTTGGGGTGCTTTCCGTTTTACAGTGGAGTCACAGATCAGAGCGGCAGGGTGCCAGAACAGTGGAGGGCACGCACACAACAAACGTGTCGTCACTTGGATGTGAACCACGAGAAACGCATTCACCACCAAGAACAGCCAGTGCAGGTAATACGGAGTTAGAGCAGTGCCTCGCCAACCACGTCCTTGCGGTAAGCTGATTTTGCCGGGTATGGTGTTCCCCTGGAAGTATCCCTGAAGAGCGTGCAAGCTAAGTGCTAGGATCGGCGTAGCAAGGAGGAAATTTGGCACCTGCTTCCACTCGTAGTAGCGAAAGAGTCCCACGTTCCAGTACTCACTCTGGATGAATGTGTACATAGCGAACACGTTGGGAAAAGTCTTGGCACACCAGCTACGGTCCTCCGTGTCAGCAGCTCCTGGAACTTCCCAACCAAAGCTTTGCAGTAGTGACGGGCAGTACGGAACCATTGACATGACAAAATATACGATCTGTGGGCCAATTGCAAGAAGACCAAGAAGCGCAGTGCGCATCCAGAAGCCCAAGAACTGAGAAAGCTCTCTAGGTGACGGCGAAACTGTCACGCGATGCCAGGCAATAAACACTAATACCAACACACGTAAGTGTTAGTGACAACAGATTTCCAACATGCTGAAGACGAACGTACAGGAAAGCAAAAT
The DNA here is from genome assembly GCA_032432875.1 of Phytophthora meadii. NCBI lineage: Eukaryota > Oomycota > Peronosporomycetes > Peronosporales > Peronosporaceae > Phytophthora > Phytophthora meadii. The sequence continues at coordinate 648,153 of JAUMGV010000055.1, read as the reverse complement.
GCCGTTAGATCGTGTCGCAGAGGCTGCACCAAAGAGCAGCGCGCAGAGCACCAGAGAGCTGAAGGATCGACTTGACCCTGGCGTCTGAGCATGTTTAGCCAGGAGATACATACCGGTGAAGCTCAGCAGACACATAAGACTCTCGGAGTAAATAGCCGACATGAAGATACTGGAGGGTGCCACGCAGAAAAGGTAGGCTGCTCTCCTTGCAACGACTTCGTCCCGTAGTACGACGCAGCCCAAGCGATAGAGGAACAACGCCGCCAGTACGAAGCTTGCATTGCTGATGAACCACCCACTTAGAAGCACAGCCACAGAAGCTCCCAGCGGTATTAATGTCGAAAGCCATCGCGCCAAAAGCGGGTAGAGAGGGAAGAAAGCGTGGAAATGCTCAAAATCGTAACCATGCAATGCAATGTGCGAGTAGTAAACACCGTCCCAATTGCTCAGCACCGCGAGAGGAGACCCACCCGCCTGTAGATGTGAAGAAGAGTCATAGGGCGTCACGATAGCAGACGTTGCAAGCGCTAGAAGAGTCACAAACGACCGCGTCACCACCGCGAAGGTGACAACTTGACGCTCCATTTTCAGCAAAATTCAATTGGATACTCTATTATTTCTAGTCTGTCCTGATTGGACAATATAAATGCACTCTAATGATTTATCCACAAAATCTCTAATGGGCCCCAACCGAACTGCAATCATTACAATACAGCTCAGTTGAGACCCTCAAGCCAAGCGAGTGTATCCTCTGCGCCGCCTTCCTCTGCGTGTTCTAGCGCCTGCTCCACAGAGCACGACCCACGAACATCGTTGTAGAGGAACTGGGCAACCTCTAGGTGGTCCATGTAAGACGCAGCGTTGAAAGCCTCGAAGTTACTGCAGACCTCCCGGTGGTGCTCAGTGAGCCATTGCACCACCGAAAGATGTCCGTTTGTGGCAGCCAGCTCTAACGCCATGGGTGTCCAGCGCGAGTCGGTTTGCGTTGCGTCCTCATCATCACTGATCTCATTAGGCTGCTCTTCCTCGATGTGGTTGCTGTGGTCGAAGTGCAGCCAGCGCAAGACGTCGTGGGGGGTGACGAAACCCTGGCGAGCAGCTTCGTCTACGGCCTTGGAGCTGGATTGCCACTTGCACGTGGTTGGCTCGACACGAAGAAATTGCAAGATGTCAACATGACCGACGGCGGCAGCAGCATCCATTGCAACGGTTGACTCCGACGAACTTTGTCTGTACAGATCACGGAAGTGAGCGATCAGCCACTCAACACAATTGCGGTGACCACCTTCCACCGCAGCAACCAGCGCGTTCATGGCATCAGATTCGACACTGAGGTTCACTAGATCGTTTTCATGCAGAAAGACGAGGACGTTCTTGTGTCCATTGCGCGCAGCCTTCTCGATTGCCTCCACGGTGCAGGCGGGAAGGTGTCCATCGACGCTCATGGGCAACGCAGTGGCATGGTCATGAAACCACTTAAGGATACCGACTTGGCCGTATTCGGATGCAACATCCATCCATGACCCAGCAGCTTCCTCGCATTTGAGCGACTTCACCGGCAGCACAGCAATAAGCCACGTCAGGATTGCAGCTTGTCCATTCGCAATAGCAGCGTGCACCATCTTGGGGCCAACACTCTCAAACAACTGGGGGAAGCGATCTCCAAGGTATTCGAGAATGTACAGGTGCCCACCTCGCGCAGCATTGACCATAGCGCTGGACGTGCATTCTTCCTTACGGGTTTCACAGAGCCAACGCACAATGTGCAAATGGCCTTCTGTAGCCGCGTAATTCACGGCACTTGGCGTGCATCCCTCGGAGCGGTTCTTGCTAAGCCACTGCAACACCTGAAGCTGTCCGTTCTGCGCCGCCAAATCCATCGCGCGCGTCGTGCAGCCTTCCGAGCGGTTGGTGTGGAGCCACTGCACAACTGACAGGTGGCCACTGCTAGCTGCGTAATCCATGGCCTTGGTGGTGCACCCTTCGCTCCGGTTGGCATGCAACCACTGCACGATTGGCAGGTGTCCGTTCTTGGCCGCATCGTCCATTGCGCGCGTCGAGCAACCGCTGAGCTGTTCAGTATTGTGCAGCCACGTGAGGATGTCCAAGTGGCCGTTACAGGCTGCAAAGTCCATAACCAGCGAGTTGTTCTCTTCCTGTGGAGTCTTGGGCGTCGTCAGCGCCAAATGCTGCACGAGGAACTTCATGCCCTGTGCCGCCGCGCGCTCCAGCGTCCACCCGCTCGAGTAGTCGAGGTACTGGTTCATGCTCCCCCACACGTGAGACAGCTCAGTCATGCCGTCGCGGTTGGTACACACAAGCTTAGCCGCCGTCAGCACCATGTTGATTCAGTCGCGTCGTCGGTTGGTTGCGAGATGTAAGGAGATCTGGTCGCAAATAGAGAAGCGAGTGAAGACTGGCGATGCGGCGGCTGTGAGGTGAAAACGGAAGTGATCAGTAGGAAGGCCAATATAGCATGTGGATGGCTCTGCTTCAGTTCCTGCCCACCAATGTCGTCGACAACATAGCCAACGCGCCCTTTCGCTCCGTGGCGAAACCATTTTTAAATCCGATAACCTGTATAAATATATGTAAAAACGATTTGAAAATCTGATCAAACCGTTTTCAATATTCTATACATAGACATAATTTGTAATTGTCAAACGGTGTCATTAGACTGTCTTGCTGTACAAGTCGATACATCGTTAAACGGGAAGCGCCACGTACTTGGCCACTGTACCGTAAAATTCGATGGTCAGCGTGACCCGAAGACAGGCGCCGATATTTTTTAACATGTCAAGGCAATGCTGCATGAAACTACCATGAATGTCGTGGAGAAAGTCTGCCTTACGCTAGCATGGATCGAAAGATTTCTGCCTCCTCGACACAGTTCTCAGATTCGTCGGCAGCTGTGGAGTTAAAACCGGGGTTAAATCCTAGCCGCTCTCTAAATTGCCTGGCTCTTTTCTACCATTTTGGAACATCTAGTTGGGATCCTACGATGAGTTTGTCGTTGGCGACAACGATCCGCCCACGAAGTAATCTCGCAACCGATCCCAACCACGTACCGTAGTGTGCCAACCTTCGCTTGTAAAGCGCTCCTAGGGACGAATGGATCTCTCCAAGGGAAGAATGGAGTGCCTTCAAACCAGCTCGAGAGAACCTTTCTCAAAGTACCAGAGATGCTCGTGCGAGTCCTTAAAGCAAGGGAGAGAGTCATGTTGAGTTCTATTCTTTCGTTTTCTAACATTTTTGCTTCTCTTTAGTAAGTTTTAACGACAAGAAATCTTTTCAATAGCGTTTATCCGCTTTCTTTTCAACCAGAGCGTTATCTTCGTACATGCGGGAAATGAATGCGACTACTCCGTAAATAAGCTTTTCTGCATCGTCTAGTCAAATTGATTTGCAAGATGAACATCAGAGACGAAGAACTCCAACAAGACGCCCAGGGTCGGAAAAGCACGAGAAACGAGCTCATCATCTGGCGTCCAGATCTACCCACCAACCAGGACGACGTGGTTGAGTTCTCAAGGACTCATTTGTTGTACCTTCTCCGGCTTGCGCCGCTCACGGAAATAAACGCGCCTGGACGCAAAAAGGTAAGTCCTTCCCTGGCCTGAAGCGAGAGCTCATTGGTAGGTATGTAAATTGACATGCACCCCAAGTACGGGTAAACTACTGTCAGCTGTATTGAGAGGATTAAAAAGGTAGCTTCCATCTACTTCTCGAAAGCATTTCGGAGAACCGAACCCTCGTGTATGCGATGTCAATCGACGTCCTCCCCCGCGCCTCAGAGGTGCTGCTAAGGGTGGAGCAAGGGGTTAGAAATCATCTCGACCGCGAGGGTCGAGATATCCATAGACTCTGGACCTCTCGTCTTTACGACAGGACGCGCCGGCTACGGCGCTTTCACATGGAGTTTAGCTTGACGCCGGCTAAACCCCTCTTGCAATGCAAGGCTGATCGTCTTCTCGAGCGTATTCGGATACTCTCGGAAGATATACGTCTTGACGGGACCATCCCTTAGTCCCTACATGAACGTGATGAACACCAGCACGTCCATGGCGAGGAGCACGCCGCAATCAGCTCGATTCTGGCAGAGACGTTCGAGTTCTTGACCACCGTACCTCAAGGGGACTAGTTCATGGACGATGTTACAGCTGCACTAAACAATGCTCGCAATAGACATCGTCCGTGAGAATCGGGGACAGCGCGACTGGATGCTACGTGCGAGGAAATTTACGCGCGCTACTGAGAGCCTCGTCTGGAATTCCTGGCAGCCAAAGTACGACGGGAAGTGCAGCAAGGCCGGGAATTTGCTGAAGCATTGCAAGTGTTTCAAGCTCAAGGAACAGAGGAGATCGCTGAGCTTGAAGACACGTAACCAATAATGCCTGTGCGCATGATTTACAACGCGAAACCTGTCTACACTGGCGCAACGTATTTGACCATGAACAGTAATCAACACGGATGGTCTGGATGAAGCGCTGGGTTTTTAATGAGTCAACTTTCTTTCCTTTTACAGTTGATATTTTGCGTTCGAGCCTAACGGTCTTTTGTCGTAGCGGGAAACGAAACAGATATGTAAGTTTTGACTTGTTCGTCGTGTAGAACGCAAAATATTCCTAAGTGCTTCGGCGGTATTTGAAAGGTTAGAACATTTTTTGCGTTAATAAAGATTGCAAATGCTTGGAGCAGATCAACTTGAACCGATTTTTGTCTGATTCTGATGCGGACTCAGCTATACGGTCAGAAAGGGTGGTGCGTTTTAATCGGTGCACATGGGCTGAAAATACCGTGGAGTAGATCTCTTTATCCGCAATTGTCGCATATAGGGTTAAGCGGTTCCTGACCAACTTATCGCTCTCTGGTCTCTGATTGGCTGAAAAGAGCGAATTTGCTCGATTTAACTTAAGCCGTGCTAAATAAATGAGCTAATCTTGCTAGCATTAAAACAACTCATGCTTATTATTAATCAAGCAGGCTGCAAGAGTTTTGGCCTATCAGCGGAGATGTATCCATTTTATAAAATGGACCTAAAAGGTTTTTGTCCAATCGTTATCGACATTCTCCAAGTCGCGATCTTTTTCATTCCCTCTTCTTCTCTTTGGGTTGAACATCGAGAAAGACCGCAATTGGGACTGAAGAAGAGCAGGGTAACGATGGCGGTGTGGCAGTCCGCAGCCTTCCTTGGCGTGTTCGGCGACCCGTATCTGCGGGGTACGCCGTACGAGGCTGGAGGGGACCCGCAGGCACTCGTGGGGGTGATTAAAGGCCTTTCACAGCTGCTACAAAGCCAAGTGACCAACGCTCTTGATCCTGTAACGTTTTCGCTCACAGTGGAGCAGGAGCGCGTGTTGCAGACGACGATATTGCCCCAGTTGACGCTCTGTGGACAATGGGCAGAGAAAGGAGCCAAGGTGGAGGATCCTGCGCAGTTCCAAGCTTTCTTAACCGAGTGGAAGGAAGTGCTTACTAAGCTAGAGCTGGACCAGCCTGTGTTGGTCCCTGGTGGATATGTGGGCAATGTCAATAGCCACTCTATTATCTATGTGATAGAAAAAACCAGTGACGCTGAGTACTCCTTCGCAGTATGCAATAAAGGACCCGGGGCGGAGATGTACCACAACTGCAAGGTGAAGGACAGCGACAAGATCAAAGTACAGTCCTGCATCCAGATTGGCTCCATCCCAGCTATTCGTTTCTTGGATATGGCCTTCTGGGCATTGCTTTTTTCTCTTTGGGTCAAGAAACCTCCTTCCGAGTACCATCGAGTGGAAACCATTTACGACGTGTTGCTGCCGTGGCTTGCAGGTGATAAATTGTTGCCGTTGGCCAGTGAAATGACAGAGCAATCTACTCCTACAGACTGGACAAATGCCGCTGTGGGTAGCGTCCACACTGCACAACGCAGCCAACTGGGTTTCTGCAAGAGCGTAATTGAAGCAATACGGTACTTGTGTCTCCGCAGTAAGGCGTTCACCAACGACGAGGTGGAGTATGCTATTTTATACAAGTTCCGCTACCGCCTATTTCAGCAGGTCGTCAAAGGCCTGGAGATCGCTGACAATCCAGCCAAAGCTATCCCAGTAGGCACGCTAGATAATGCGCTGCGGACGCTGTCCACTATTTCGCTGCAAGATTCGTTGCAAGGAACACATACGGTTGCTGAAATCAATCCTGAAGCTGTTGTTGGAATCTATTTCGCGCTGTCGAAGTCAGCAGCTTGTCGTAAGTTGACTAAAGTACTCACTTCTTTAAGTGAACATCTTCACGCCAGGGGGAAGAAGCTTGTTATTATTGTGGTATCAGTTGACCAAGAACAAGCAGATTTCACGACGCTCGTGGAGAGTTTACCTACACACACGTGGCTTGTAGTCCCCTTCTCAGAAATGGAGGCGCGAAAGCAGCTTGTCCAGACGTTTAACGTTACGAAAGTCCCCCAGTTGATTCTGCGAGGACCTAATGGAGCCATACTGACGCCAATGGGCAAGGAGCTGGTAGCGTCAGATCCGACTGGTGCTTTTTACCCGTGGACTGGCGAGGAGTTTGAGCTTCCAAAGTCGACTCTGTCGTTATCTGAAATGAAGTGCATTGATATGGGTGTTAAACAGATCGGGCTGAAGACGCTTAAACACCACGAGCGCAAGAATATTCAAGCCGTCGGTCTTAACCACGTGAACAAGCTGATGACTCAAACAGAGCAACTCATAAAATCTATAGGGGTGATTGCTAGCTCTGAACTGAAGCGTAAGCGCGAGACGGCGACTCTGGAAGAGGTGTTTCTTTTCGCGCCCCACGCTAACGCAGAATTGCTTCAGCTACAGGGAAAGGAAAGTGAATACGCGGGCAATGCATCTGAGCTCGAAATCCCTGTCCTTAGCAATTTCCTGGATGTTCCTGAGCGCATCACGTCCATCGCCTTAGCAGCTGCGGCTTTTGTCCGGTGCGAAGCTTTGTGCGAGTCTCTGCTTAAGCGAGCAGCCGAGGGATCTTCATCGTCTAGGGTGTCCTTACATCATGAGGTCATTCAGCTTATCACAAGTGTTCTGGTGGAGGTGCTACCGGTTCCTGAGCCAATTGGTGGTGACGGTGCTGCTCCAACCACTTGTATGTGGCGGCAACCTGTTACGAAGGACATGCAGCTCCGATGTCTCAATCATCTTCATTCACTTTTGATGATTCTTGGTGCAGTGTGGCAGTCAATGGAGCAGCCAAGCCGCCAGTTTGATTCCGAACGTGCCTTAGCGGCGCTGTGTGTGTTATGCATTTATGACGCACTTGTTCGCACTCCGGCATCTGACGATCCACTCGAGATTTCGCTCATGATGGAGGAAGAAGGTGGCTACGTGCTTGCGCACTCGTTCTGCAAAGCGAATTTCTCGATCCAGAAGATGACTTCGGCCATGGAGTTTGCGCGACCAAATTTTTGTGTGGTCCGGGGTCAAGTTCTTGCTTACTTCCACAGCCAAGATGCACTGGGTAAACGACAACTTTTCGATTATCATATGCCGGAGGACAAGATTGAAGTGAAGAAATATTCAACGACCCTCCTGTTTTTTCGCCAGCTCATGGAGCGGTATCACTACCAGTTAATCGACCCAAACAATCAGACCCCACCAACTGAAATGGAAGCGTTGATGGAGTGGTTCTGTAGTGATACCACGCCAATGGCTGATGACCACCCGGAAGTGGGCTTGACTCGTGACTTAGTTATGGTGGTAAAGTTCCTAGCCACCATGGAGACGAAGGAGGTCGAGCTGATGAGGCGTCGTAATGCAAATCAGCACTGGCAGATGTGGCAGCTTTCGTTTGATGATTCGTCGGCAACTCATCGGCGAAATTTCTTCGGTATGCGAGGACTGAATCGAATTCTTCACGCTACTTTGAAATGGGAGGTGATAAATTTTCGTGGAAGCGATCAAGATATCGCTGATGTAGAGGTTGAAGGGTTCATGGAAAGAAAGGTGTACTTTGGCGAGGGCCCGATTATTACAAGTCCTGCGAACCTGAATGCGTTGCTCGTTAACAGTTCAACCAATGCATCAGCGGGAAGTCTCCCCACAGTTATTACGGAAGATGATATTATGCATCTTACTGATTTACCCACGTACAATGGAACGCTGTCCGCGGAGGAGTCGGAGTACCTCATGAGCTACTTGACCGTGCCGTATACACGAATTCCGCTGGTTGTTTCGTTCTTCTCCTCACGAGACCGAGTGACGTATCTCTTTAACCCTCTGTTGCAGCAATTATTCCGCGCGGTTCTGTTTGAAGGCGGAGACTGGGTCTCTGATGATAAGGCTGAAGAAATATCTCATATCCCGTTACGGAAATCAAATCTTGTGATGCATGAGGAGGCAATTCAACGGACGTTCGATGCTCGAGTTCATCACCAAAAGTGCGAAGATCACCTTGGCACGATGAATGGACTTCTTCTAAACGAATTAATTCATGCTCCAGAAGCGATCGTGATGCCATTGCTGAAAATGTTGGATTCTGTGAAGGAGCTTGGCGAGGCATCAGTCCACTCGGCAGACGCTCGTTTCATTCTGTTCATGATCAAGCTGGGAGTTGATGTTCTGCGTTATATGACGTTTGCTCTGGACCGATGCATTGCTGGTGATGACCGCGCTCGAGTCGAAAAGCTGGAGGGATACAGATCTCAATTAATGGGCCACGCTTTTGGCTTCGCCCACACAACCCTCAATAAATGGAGGCAGGAGGCTGAAGAAGCAAATAACCTCCAGACAGCTTGCGTTATTCATTCGTACGTGGCTCTTCTTCACGCGAGTTTGCGAGCTTCGGAGTACGATACGCACAAGATAGCTGAAATGATTGGTTCTATTGCTTATGTTCACAATTGGCATTGCTTCGGAATGAAACTATCCACCGACGGCGATGAGAAGGGCGGGCTTACAGCTGAAGAGCGCTTGCTTCGTTGGCTTCAGGCTCAAGGTATAGATACGGCGAACGTGGGAAAGAAGTCCCTTGACAAATATTTGAAGGGACGGCCTCTCTACTTGAAAATTGGGATGCAAACAATTCAAGCGCCAAGTATTGTTGCACTACGGAACAGTGAAGGCAAAGAGTTGCAACTTCCACCTGCTGATGTTCTTGAAGCGGAGATATTTGAGACCATTCAGTTGCACCGTCGCTCAATTGTGCAATGGCTTCTAGATCTACCAACGATCAGTCGTAACCAAGTTCTGGGGAACATCGTTCAAATAGCTCTCCGTTCGGATGAGCAAACTGATTCCTGGGAATGGATGGAAGAATCCGGTATCGGTGGAGCTGGAAAATACAGTTGCCGACAACACGAGTTAAAACTGGATGTCCAGACCGGAGAAATATTGTGGAGAAATGACGAGCTGAAGCCGGTTCCGGACTCAATGACCCAGTATGCCGATTTCATGTCCATTTTTGGGAACAAGTCACTCCATTGTGGTCTTGTTGCGCGCCAGGAGCATCGCCTATGGGTTAATATTGTGGGCACAGATTTCCAGCTTGTTGAATGGGACGATCCAACGCACGAGATAGACCAGGGCGTTGGCGCTCCTGTGGTTTATGAACCTGGGGCAGCAGGCAGTTTAGATGATCCAAGCGAAAACCCTGAAGAGCTCAAGATGTATTGGGAATGTTCAGCTTGTACATGTGCAAATTTTAATGGTGACAATCCCAACGCAACATGTGACGTATGCGGCACCCCTCGCGTTGCGCTTGCACCGCCGGCACCACCCCAAGGAAATCGAGAAGACAAGCCCAAACAACCTGGTGATGACGGGTTCCGATATCTGGGCAAGGTCTTTTCACGTCCGTTTGATATATACTCGGAGGAAGAACACCCTCATGCTGATGAACAGTGGTTCGTGGATCTCGTGGGAAATGCGCTTCGTCTAATGTACCCTCCTGTACCTGATGATAAGAAGTTGCCGTACACACTGTTTCTCCCGAGTGACCCGCTGACAGCTAATGCTACCCGCGTGAGCTTAATTGGACTGGATCGAGGTTCTGATGACAAAGATAAGGAGAAGATCCCGACGTTCAAAGAAATTGTGGCGTACAGAACGATGCAGGTGATGCACATGTACGCACTAGTATCTCACGGTCGCAGACTCTATCGCAAGCTTATCTTCACGTCGAATTCGCGCATAAGTCTTCATAGCTTCCCTTTGAATATCTCTTCCGATCAAGGTCCTGTGGATCCAGCTTTGCTGCGAGCTAGTGGCGAACCAGCCGAGCGACAAACACAAGGAGGATCTCTCGTTATTCTGCGCAAAAACCATTTGCTCAACGGCACTGAGCAGTTCGTTCCGCCGCGTCTTCTACAAGGTGTTATTCCGAGCTGTTTGTTGGAAAATTTTCGATTCTGGATTGGCGAAGATGGGCGCCTTCGAGGCGAACCAGTGGACCCAAAGTCGCAATGGTTTCGATACCGTCTGGAGGTTGAAATGAGGAACACAGGACAAGCTTTTATCAGTCGAAAGTCGATCATGACTTCATTCTCTCGTATCCATCGTACGAAAGAACACTCGGCTGTTGGCAGCCAAATGCAACCTCCCCCAGCTCCTGTCCGAGTATCCGGAAGAGCTGCGACTGAGCCTTCTCGTGTGCCATCATATCCATCCCCAGCCTCGGTTGAAGTCAGCGATGACGATGTAGTTCAACTGATGGCAATGGGATTCTCGTACGCTGGATGTGGTCTTGCGTTGCGTGAGAATGGTAACAACGTTGGTTTAGCGGCCCAGTGGTTGCTGGATGAAAACAACCAGATGAAGATCCTCACTGCTGAAGAAGCGGCTGCGTCTGGTGAGGTAGCACTTAGCCCCGAGGAGGAACACGAGCAGAACATTGGCCTCCTCATGAGTATGGAAGGATCACCTTCACGGATTGCGGTTGAGTATGCATTGGGCCTCTTTGGAAAGAATCTAGAACTGGCGACAGCGTGGCTATTAGACCCAGCTAGTCGTTCCGAAATCCAGCGAGCAGAGGCTGCAAAGAGCAATGTGGGCCATGTTTCACCAGGATCGATGGAAGAAGCACCTACACCGATGGAGATTGATGATGAAAGTAAAGATGACAGAGATGATGAAGCATTGGAGATTGCTGAAGAAATTGTTGGAGAAACGCTTTATCTATTGAGCATGCTTGAGGCTAGCTCTGCGAGTGAAAATGACGAAGTTATTGCACTATCTGAGTTGCTTAGTCGCGTGGAGGACCTTTCGCATATCTTGGTGTGGTGTACCAACAAGGATGGAGCAACCGTATCGTCTGGGCTATCCTCTATCTCTTTTATCGAGCTACCACGTCTAAAGTTAAAGCTTCAGCCAATGAAAGAGGTGTCAACCGGTCGTATCCGGCTTAATGTGATGGATCAAAATGGCTGGTTTGTGAGTGATCTGACCCTTGTCATGCCAGATGGAACTTCCAAGTATCTCCGGAGTCTTGTCGAGATTGCTCCAGATTGCTTCGTCCTGGAGTCGGATACAACAGATCTGAAACTCATATGCCCCAACCACGATTTGTATCGCCCGGCAATACGCGGGGAACCGTTTTCTTCGATCTTAGTGAGTGACCGGGGATCTATGGGCTGGCAGCAAGCGATGGAAACAAGATTCTACACTTATCCAGTGCATTCAAGCAACACCTTTTTGCTTCCATCTTCTCTAAGCTCTACACTATATTTGATTCTTACGAGCTTGCTTACCCGCAATTACGCGGCAGCAATGGAGTTAATCATGGGATGCAACGTGGACGTGAAGTTTACGGACGAAGAAAAACGAGTGTTTGACCAGTTGTCCAAGACACTTGACGATCGTCACCCGAATGCCTGTGCGTGCCGAATCCGACTATCACTAGGCATCGCTTACAGCGATAACAAGGCTCCATGGAAGTTGAGTGGCGAGCTTCACGACTACATCACCACGAGTGGCCACGTTGATGCTTCTTGTAAACTAACGCTCGAGGAAGAAAGCGAAGCTCTAGCACACTGCCACCAACGGTCTCCCCTAATGCTGCTGCGAAAGGAGTTTTGCGACCACGCCCAACCAAGTACTGCCGCTAAAATTGATTTTAAGGTGACTCGCTCGCGCGTTGGTGGGCAGCCGTGGATGAAGCTTTGCTTGTACAGCAAAGGATATCTTGCAGCCCATGGTAAAAAGCTTTCGACGGTGCGATATAACCGACCAAAGCATGCAGTCGGGATCGACAACAAGTTCTTGATTGACGAGGAAGAAGCTGGAAAACTCGTGTGGAACTGCGCTGTTGTTGGCGACGAGATTAGTGGAACAAACCGAGGTTTGGGCTTCCTCTTCTTGTACGAATGTCTGAACCAGCAACTTATCATTCGTATGGGAGGTAATGATTGCACGCGCTCATTTGGGGATTTGTTTGCTCGCTTCCTTCACTTAAAACTGTCGAGGTGGGGACGTGAAACTGTGGATGATGGCGAAGAAGAGTGTGCACCGTCGTATGCGATGGCACAACTTGCTATGGTGATTGCCCACCCGAATGGAGGTTGGCCGTCATCTCCCTGTGACCAGGAAAGTGTGCACATGCTCTCGCGCGGAGCCAATCTGTACTCTAAAATGACAGTGGGGACAATGCTGAAGCATTTTTTCGATTTTGGCGAAATGGAATTCCAGTCCAAGCTTGAATCCGACGACCACCAGACTCTTGTAATTGGCCCAATCAAGGCCCAATTCAGTCAGTTGCATCACTCTGCCGAATCGGTCTTCGAAGTGCCTCTCCCTCTTACGAACGACTCCAAGAATTTCGATGCGTCAAACACATCGTGCGGTGAGCGCTATTTCGTGGGAAATAAGAGCAGTCCCATTAACCCCGAATTCCCGCTGGAGGCGATTGGTGTGCAGCGTTTCATCACCTTCTGTGACCCGGAGGCAGAAGTGGGGTCAAAGTTACCATTCGACCTTTCGAAGCACCCAGTTGCTCAAACTGCAGCCGCAAAAGATTTGCTGAAGAGGCTGGGCGATGACATTGCTATCAACGCAATAGCAGTGAACGGCAGCAAAGATGCATTTATCACTGGTGTGACTCCTATTAACCTGTCGTCGCCTGAGGAACAGACAACAGCAACAGATACAGCTCTGGAAAGCCTTCGAACCCTGATTAATCTGTGCGAAAAGGTGAGAATGAGTGATCGGAAAATGGTTGAAGAGGGGATCGCGGCTCTTGAAACCCTGATGAACGAGATTCGTGGCGATATTCATGGAAATGCAGAACAGACCGTGGCTGCAGACCGCTTCGTGATGCAGCGGCATATTGGAGTTTACCCTCGAGTGACATTTGATTTTATTACGTCTCTTTTAGCGTCCGATGCGTTTGAAGTTGATCTGAAGGTTCGGAATCCGTTTGCGCCGAACGTGACACCCGATCTAGTTGAGAAGATCTTGCTTGTGCTTTTCCTTTGCAGTCGCATCGTGCATATCAACCGGACTATTCAGGCGGCTCGTGCACTTGCGAGCCACCTTATGGGCCTATCATCGACTCATAGTGGGGAGGATTGGTCTAGCAAAGCGAAGATGACTCGTCAAGCGTCTAGGGATTTGGCTGACATGCTGCTCTCGAAGCGGTACTACCTTCACCAAGAAAATTCTTTGGAATGGCGGTTTGATCCACGCTTTTTGGTGTTTGAATACGTCTTCGATATTTTACTGCGCGGTCGACAAGTTCAAATGGTGGATAGCTTTTTGACCAGTCTGGCGAAGGGAAGTTCTCGCGTACAGCAAATGATCATGGGCGCTGGAAAAACGACGGTAGTGGGGCCTCTTCTGACGTATATTCTCGCTGATAAAGAGCATCTCGTGACCCATGTCATGCCGACAGCGCTTCTGGAACAGTCTCGCCAGGTACTTCGAAGCCGCTTCAGCAACCGTGTCCTGCGAAAACGTATTTTTACGTTTGAATTCGATCGCGCCATTAGTGATGACCCAGCTGCTGCTCTGCAAATGTTTACAAAACTGGATCGTGCTCGGCGTCATGGTGATGTAGTTTGTGCCTCTCCAGAGTCGATAAAATCGATGATGCTAAAGCTTGTTGAGCTGTTGCACTCGCTTGATGAATCGTCGGACATAATTGAGCTACCCCTCACCTCAGCGTCACAAAATATCAGACGATTGAGACGTGTGCTGGAGGATCGTTCGGAGATGGCTGATGAATTGCACAAGACTCTCAGGCTGTGGCAAAATGGCATTTTGATCATGGATGAGGTGGATGTGTTGTTACACCCGTTGCGTTCGGAACTCAACTTCCCTATCGGCAACAAGTTCCCTATCGATCTTGCTGCTAACAGATGGGAGCTACCGATTTTCTTGATCGACGCTGTTCTTGCATCGCCAGATACTGCTAAGGACCCTTCAGGGCTGATTTCACGACTACACACTGTGCTGGATGAAGGCTACTCTGCACACACGTTGCAGCGCTTCCCGCACCTTGTACTATTGGATATGGACTTTTACGAGTCCCGCATGCTTCCGTTACTCTCGGAGATTGCAATCGAATGGCTATTGAAGCTCTTCCGTATGGGCAAAATGGAAGTTGCTGTGGACCGTATCAAGTATTATTTGGAGTGCCCGCGTACGGAACTACATACCGATGCTTCTCTTCGCGCTGATGTCGAAAACGGTCTATCAGATTTTTCAATTAAACTGCTCAACCTTGCACGCGACTGGCTACGAACCATTCTGCCACACGTGTTGTCCAAGATTAATCGAGTGTCGTACGGCCTTTTACGAGGAGAACATCAATCCGCTGCGGCTTCTGGAAACAGCGGTGGCAACGCACATTCACGACTGTTGTTAGCTGTACCTTTTATCGGAAAAGATGTTCCGAGCCGCTCATCTGAATTCGCGCATCCTGACGTTTTAATTGGATTGACAATCCTTGCTTACCGCTATGAAGGTATCCGCGTTTCAGACCTTGTGCGCATCGTATCGCAACTGAAACAAGACTTTAGTCGCCAGCTTGGACCTCGTGACCAGCGTCCAGCCTGCGCCATTTTCCGGGAGTGGGTTCGAACAGGTCTAGCGGCGCTTTCGTCGGATAAACAAGACGCCTCTGGCGGCGTACTCCCCTTGCCGTTGTTCCAGCTTCGTGATCCAGCCCAAGTAGACCGATTGCACTTCTTGGTCGCCAAGCTTGCTGGTGTAGTATATTACTATGTCAGACAACACGTCTTCCCGTCCTGTATGAACTTCCAGAAGCTGAAGATCTCTGCCTGCGGGCATGAACTCGGCAGTAACTCGTTGTTTGCGAAACGTATCGGCTTTTCGGGGACACCTTCAAACCTGCTACCGATGGATCTGGGCGAGTGTTACTACGAACCTCGCAGTGACGGCAGCATTTTTGAAGCACTTACTAACAGGCGTATCGTATCAATCAAGCGAAAAGTGGACTGGACGGCTCGGAGCTTACTGCTGGATATTGCCCATGCTCAACCTCCTGTGCATGCACTTATTGATACTGGCGCATTGATCACAGGTTTTGACAACCAGGAGGTAGCCGCTTTTCTGTTGGCGGAACTGCCGGTTGAGATGGAAGGAGTTGTGTATCTGGACGAGGATGACCGGCAGATGATCCTGCTACGTGATCATAACGCACCTATGCCACTAGTACAGTGTGGATTGAGCCCAAGCAAGAGATTCACATTCTACGATCAAGTGCACACAACCGGTATGGATATCAAGCAGTTTGTTAATGCCCGTGCTGTCGTCACATTAGGCAAGGACATGACCTTCCGTGACTATGCTCAGGGTGCTTATCGGATGCGCGGGATCGCAACAGGGCAGTCCATTTGTTTATTCCTCATTCCTGAGGTTGAGAATCGAATTCGTCATGAGATGAAGCTTGCTCAAGTTGAGTTAAGCTCGCAGGGATCAACTCAGCAGCGACTTGACGAATTTCTCTTGCTCGTGCCTGCGTGGCTCCTCATCAATTCTATGCGTATGGAATCGATGCAGCTCGTGCAGTTGTCGCTTCAAGAACTTCACAACACTTGGCGTAGGCGTGCTCTTCACTCGTTGCTGGATGAAATCGCTGCAGCCACGGCCAAGGACGCGTCGTTGTCGTCTCGTCTACGGCGTTTTATTGACCGTGAAGATGACAGTGCCAAGTCATGGCTGCGCAAGTGCATCACAATATTCCGTGTGGAGATCTCTTACACAGTGGATGCATCTGTACCATCGAAGAAACAACTCTCAGATGTTATTGGAAAACTAATTGAAAGCCACGAAGATTTCTTGAAGACAAGCGAGGAGAATGAGCGTGTCATTGCTGTAAAGCAGCGACTAGCGCATTCGTCAGGAAACCAGCAAATGCTTGCGGAAGATGGATCAGAGCAAGGTGACCTCCGGCTCACTGCTGAAGTTGTGCATGAAAACGAGGCTGAAGCAGAAGAAGAGGCCGAAGAAGAAGCCGAGCAGGAAGAGCAGAAAATGAGTGCATTCACTCGTGATGACGAACATCCAATTCCGTGGAGTGCGTCTGTTCTTGCACAGCCACCTGCAGGAGCTGCAGCAGCGAACACTGAAGATGAAGAAATGAAGACGGGGGTTCAGCAGCAACAAGAAGAGGAGGCAAGCGTGTTTTATCCGTTCGCACAATTTCAAGCGCATTCGGAGTGCCCAAAGATCGCGTTCCCGCACGAGTTGTTGATGTCCGGGAACTTCTTCCGGCGTCGATGGGTGGGCCTTGGTGAACGTCGCGTTAAGAACGTCGGCCTGATTCTTGAATGGTCTCCACTACTGCACCAAGAAGCGATGAAGGCGGTTGTGCAACAACTCTTCATGACGTTTATGGCCACCGACGGATCTGATGTTCCTGCAAACGAAGTTGCAGTTAAGGCACTTCAAGCGGCAGCTGAAATGGTCACTACGAGCCCGGACGCTGTTTCTGATGCGTTAAAAAATGCTGTTGCAACATCGACAAGTAAGATGCCCGTGTATCTGGCTACGCTATCTCTCGCAGAGGGCGAGACGATTCGTCGTATGATCCACAAGAAGCATCCAGTGTTCCAGATAAGTCAGGTGCAGCTTCGTACAAGTGAAGGTGAACTCGTTGAGAGCTCCTCTTTCTTCTCGTCATGGGCTCCGAAGATAATCCCGGTGGCTCTAAATGATATGGCTCTTCGTCAAAAGACGATATCTGTGGGCGTCCAGTGCCTGCGCTTTTTCAACAACGAGATGTACTACTTCCCGAACGAGCTTGAGTTGCTCTTGGAAGGATTGGCGACTGTCCCTATTTCGCAACGCCACGAGTTCTTCGAGTGTCTTCTGCGTCTCCGGCGACGCGAGCGTCACTTGTGGGGAGACACTCCGTTGGCGAAGGTTTTCACAGCCCAAAGCGAGTGGCACTTGCTCACTGCACGCGCTCGTTTGCAGCAGTTCCAACAGAGCCTCTTGCGAAGACAACGTCAGTACCAAAAGAAGAAGGAGAAGGGTAAAGACCCAAAGCCGACCATGGCCGCTCTTCATCTCGCTGTAGCCCTGCGGCGATTCGATGAGGACGAAGACAATCGCTTGAGTGCTGAAGAAGTACACAAGTGCTTCGAAAGCTTCCAGCTTGGGTTTTCGTCAAAGGAGCTGAATGAAATCATCGGGCTGATCGCGGATGCCCGCTTCACCGACGGCGAACAGGGACACGAGCAAGGTATCCCGATGGAGACGATCTGTGCGGCCTTCGGTATCTCTCGCGAGGAGATGAAGTCTGCGCTTGCTCGCGACGATCAAGAGAGTGCCCGTGTTGCAGCAGGTCTCCAGGCCGAGATGACATGGGATTGTCCTGTGTGCACGTACGTGAACGACGGCAGCGCTGATGTGTGCGGAGCCTGCAGCGAGCCCAACCCGAAGCACCAGGATGAGGATGCGCAGCGACTCCAACAGCAACAGGGCTGGCGCTGCGGAAATTGCACCTTTATCAACCAACCGGACGACGTGTGCTGCGCTATCTGCGAGCTGGACATGGACGGCCAGCGCGGTGTTCCTCGTGGCAAGTGGGTCTGCGCTGGCGAGCAGGGTGGCTGTACGTTCTTCAATTCAATGGGGAATTTCTACTGCGAAGTCTGCAACCGTGCTCGGCCCGACTTGGCTTCTACGCGGTTCTAGGCTGTTGGCGAAGACGAGCATGTTGCACTTTTGATGTATGTGTGACGAGGTTGTAGTCGAACATGCTGAAAGCAATACCACATCTTGTTGATGCAGTTTTGCACGGTGTGGTACCCCCGAGGGGTACTATCACAATGCGACGATACTAAATGTTATGTAGACCACACGAACTTAAAGATGGGGGAGATTAGGGTATGTCTTCGATTGGCAGAAAATTGGATCTTCGCTTCAAGTGTCCAGTTTATAATTCAGACCATAGTGGAGCCAAGTGAACGCCCCTAGTGCGACTCACTTGGAAAAAAGACGCGAAGCAGCGAAGAGAAGCTCGACAATGGACCCGCACTCGATGGGGATGCAGGGCGGAGGGATGTCGATGCCCATGTCCATGGGCATGGCAGGAGGTGGCAATGTACAGGCCATGGGCATGGGAATGGGCATGAACCCGCAGGCCATGTATAACCAGCCGCAACAGATGATGATGCAGCAGCAGCAACAGCAGCAGATACCCATGGGCTCTATGGGGATGACCCAGATGAACCCGAGCGTCATGAATCCTGCCCAAGTGAGCACGGGCATGCAGGGGCCAAGCACTGACTGGCGCATTCAGTTAACACGCGAGCACCGAGCCAATCTCATCGCTAAGATCTATAACGAAATGGTCCGGGTCTCGGCTGACCCTGTACCGGGTATCAAACTTTGGATGAACGTGTCGTGGTACGAGCTGTCGCTTTATAAGGAGTCACCCACGCAAGAAGTATACATTAACAAGATCTTCACGAGGCTCAAGTCGCTCAGGGCCCAGCAGTCGGACATGAACGCGGCCATGGCGGCGCAGGGGCTACCCAATCAAGGAATGCTCTCAAGACTCGACTTCTCGTATTATAACACGCTCAACCTCAACCAGCGAAGCAGTAGTGGAGCTCAAGTGAGCAGCTATCCTGGTCACAATCAGTTTAGTGGTCCTGGGCCTCATCCGGGAACACAGCAGCAGCAGAAGCCCGTGTCAGCTAGCAACACGCCAGTGAAGACGGAGACGAGTATGTCGGCCAGCTCTGTGGCTGAATACTGGCAGCAACATGCAGCACTAAGAGCAAAACATCAAGGGGACGTTGAGAAGGTGCATAGTGCCTTCAAGAAGTACGTAGACCATATGAAGGGCCACGATGAGACGGAGCAGAAGAAGAAGCTTCGGTATCTTCTTAACTACGTTGAACTCTGCGCCAATATCTTGAGTGAGGACAAGACCACCCACCCGCCAAGGAAAATTGAGGAGCTTGACAAGGTTTTCAAGTATATTGTCAAGATTGTCAACCCGTATTTGAAGAAGCTTCGGACGGAGACCGATAAACGGAGCTACCCTAGTCTTGACGGCAGCAGTGTGAGTTCTTCTGGCCAGCCGTCTACATCTGCAGTACCGACAGCTCCAGGATCGTCGACAAGTTCCGGATCCAGCACGGTCCCAGCCAATACGTCAAGTGGTTTCAGTAGTGCCATGACACAGCCACAGTCCGCCGGGCAGACTCAGCAGCAGAACGCTGTAAATACGTCGGTGCAAATGACAGCTCAGCAGAAGCAGCAGCAGTATATGATGCAGCAGCGTGCTCAGCAAATGCAGCAGCAGCAACAGCAAATGCAAGCTCAAGCTCGTCAGCAGCAAATGATGCAACAACAGCAAATGATGCGCCAGCAGCAGATGCAGAAGGGTCCTCAGCAGCAATCGCAGTTCTCCGCTCAGCAGTCCGATCAAATGAATCAGCAGCAACAGAATAGTCAGAACGCTGCAAACCAGCAGAGCGGCCAGCAGACGCAGCAGCAAATGGGACAGCAAGGGCCTTCTCGGCCGCAGCAACCAACGTCCACACAGCAGCAAAAACCTCCTCAGTCTCAGCAGCCCCAACAAGCGCAACCTCAGCAGAACCAGACTTCTAACCAAAAAGAGAACCCATCCATCAGTGCCGGCCTGAGCTTGGGTCTGGACGACTCGCTGTACTCGAGCATGGGAAGCGACTTGCTGCAGATGCCGACGCCATCAGGGACGTCGAGTGGTCTCATGGACTTCTCTAGCGCGTTGTCGCCCACATTCGGTGGTATGGATCTGCTGGACTGGGACGACGGAACTGGCCAGGGCTCATCTGGTCAAGGCACGAGCATGTCGGGCGACAATTCTGCAGACCTCATGACCTTCGTCGAGACGTTGTAGATGGTAGAAAATCGCTCTGCTTCTTGCTTCGTCCTGTAGGTAGTAGTAGGCAATTGTAATTTTTTCAATTCAAACCCAGGGGACTTACCCCCGTTCAATAGCTATAACTTGAAGACAGACAAGTTGAAGTGGACGATCTCGACCTGATTCGCTACGTCACCAAACGCTGAACGACCGCCGACAACTGTTCAGTCAACACAAAATCAAATCGCATTGCGATCGTCCAGCGATCGGATCATGGCGTTGTTCCCGTCGCCGCTGCCGCCTCGCGTGCCGTCCACCGCTTCCAATCTGCACGTGACAGCGTCCGACATCAGTCTATTTAGTCGCTCGGACGACGAGGGCGAAGGCGCGGGTGAAGAGGACGCAATGGCCGTCCAGGACGAACAATTGGCGGTGCGGACGCTGGTCAGCGAGCAGCAGAGCGGGGAGGGCGAGACACTGGGCCAGGAACTGCTGGAGGCTCTGCGTTTGGGTACTAGCAACTTCCTCTTGGCCTACAACACGCGCGCAGGCATTGCAGCGTTGTTGCGACTGCTTAAGTTGCTGCAGCGACGCGACTGGAAGGCGGCGATAGATCTGCGTCAGTTGCTGGATGAAAAGCACTTGAACTTCCGTGTGGACGCCGTACGACTCGGTCTGTTTCTCGGTTGGTTCACAGGTGGATACAAGGGACTTCGAGCTCTGTTACCTGTGATTCTACGTCGAATTCTACCCAAGAATCAGCTTCAAGATGATAAGAAACTCAAGGAGCTCTCGGCACTTGGATCTGGTGCTATTGCAGCTTTGGCTCTGGGTTTCGTAGACGCTAAACGGCGTCGATCTCTGGCGTTGTATGCTCTTACTAGAGCGTTGCAGTGTGGATATAATACTGCTAAAAGACAGGAGCGTTGGCACTTTTGGGGCAGTGACTGGCAGTACGGGGACGCGTTGCTATTTGCCTTGTCCAGTGCTCAGGTCATGTATGCGTACGTCATGCGGCCAGCGACGTTGCCTCCGGAGTACTTCAGGTTTATTCAGAGGACGGGACCGGTGGAGCTGGAGACGCTGAAACTGGTACAACAAGTGAACCGTGCGGTTCCTGTTAGTATGACTACATGTACTCTTCAGAAACTGATCGACCGGAAGCCAGGGATTCCAAGAGACTTCCCGTTGCCAAAGGATATCGTTCCTTGCAGACTTGTGCATGCAAACGCGGACTCGTGTGCGGTGGGAGCGGTGCTGTGCTTCAAACGCGCGTTTCAGAAGACTTTCCCCCTTTACTTGTCACTCTTCATCGTGCCGGGAGTGGTCATCCATTTCAAACGGTTCTTACGTGCGCCATTCCGCACGTTGGCTCGCTCAACGTTGAACGCAACGCGATCCAATTGCTTCCTTGCGTCGTTCGTGACACTTTATTTGTCGCTTGTGTGCGCTCACCGCCGCGTTGTGAGCAAAGACCACCGATTCATTTATTATTTGGCGGGGCTTGGAGCCTCAACGACGATTCTTCTGGAACCAAAAAGTCGACGCTCCGGTACGTTCTGCTGCTTGCATCTCGATTACTTTGGTATCTAAGTGATATGCTACTGCCTGTTTGAAGAATTGGCGCTGTACGTGCTGCCTCGTGCTCTTGACAGCTTGGCGATGATCCTCCACGACCGGGGAGTTTGCTCTGGATTTAAATACGGTGAAGTGGCTCTCTTCTCCGCTTCGATGTCGGTGATGATGTACTGCTACGAGGTATGACTTTGACAATGAGACTGTAGACCTAAATGCACTAACCTACTCTGTTGCAGCATGAGAAAGAAGCCATGAGCCCTTTCTTGTACAGTACGATGAAGCGCTTCCTGCAGACTTCAACTGACAAGAAACAGCAGTACGTGGCCTCTCTCGAGAAGAAAGAGAGACGCCTCTCGCAGTCAATTCCGATGGCTCCTGCTTCTTCATCCCCATGAAGTTGACACATGAAGTTCACACTACTGTCCCATTGTTGTATTTTTTTCGTTGATGGGGCTGAAGCGGCCCAGCTCTCCGTTAAATGGATGAAAGAGAACAGACGATAGCTACGTCTGTGCTACTGTTTGCTGTCTTTTTTCCGAGCCTTTTGCTCGAGCACCACCAACTACTGCAACTCAAACTTGTGCGAAACGAACACTGCGCACGCTAGGCAGCTCCTTCAGCGCGTTCAACGTCTCGTCGGACGGCACAGAGTCCAGTGCAAGAATACCAAGCGGGTGTTCAATGTTGCTTTGACGAGCGAGGCCGAAGTTAGCGATGTTGATCTTGGCCTCCGATAGCTCACTCAAAATGCCAGCGATAGCTCCAGGGACGTCCTCGTTGTTGAACACCAAGATGTTCCCCTTCGGACGGAAAGCCGGGAAATCTGAGTACTCGTTCACACGTACGACACGCGGGTCTTCGCCAAAGACGCTGCCCTTCACAAGAAGACGGTCCTTGTTCTTGGTTTCAACGACAACAGCCAAGCAATTTTTCAAGTGACGGCGCACGGCAGCAGGATCGGTCTTCAAATCACCTTGACGGACATCAATACCCTTCGCCATTGCGACTAGAGAAGAGTTCAGAAGAGTAATTTCCGTCTGCTCCTGGTCCTCTGAAGACTCCTTGTGCTCACGCATACTCTGAAGCATTCCCTTGAGCAGCGAGTTCTGAAGAACCTGGCGAGCTTGCGGCGTGGTGATGTCAATTTGGAAGCCTCCAGTAGCAGCCAAAGACACGTTCGTGATGCGGTCCTTCGGGTCCGCCGACAGAGTCAACTGATGCACAAAGCGACCGAGTGACTCACTCAGATCCAAGAACGGCTTCATCTCCGGTAGCAGCGTGAGTGGCATGAAGACTCCGTTGGCTACACCGCGGTAGTAGCGTTGCGCCAGGGCATCGCCAACATTCTCCGCTAGAAGACGGTACTTGCGGCCCTGCAGAACGTCGTCCGACGCCGTGCCATCAGCATGGGTACGGGTAATGACATTCTCGTGCTTCATGAGATCAAGCCACGTCTGGGACAAGTCGTCGTTAGATCCCGACTGTAGCAGATCCAGAGCTACACCGCTGATCTTGCCCGACTCGAGGCCACGCAGTAGTGTGTTCTCGTCCAGCAGACCGTGACTTCCCTTGTACTCAGCCACCGACACGATCTTGACACCAGGCTTGCACTTCTCCAGCGCTTCATCTCCGAACATACCGCGGGTGCGA
This sequence comes from Phytophthora meadii, assembly GCA_032432875.1. NCBI lineage: Eukaryota > Oomycota > Peronosporomycetes > Peronosporales > Peronosporaceae > Phytophthora > Phytophthora meadii. The sequence goes on along the minus strand of JAUMGV010000055.1, from coordinate 624,642 downwards.
GCAGTCAACGGAGCGTGGAACGTGATAAAGTCACACGTCGCGTACAGTTCGTCCATGGATACACTTTTGACACCCATCAGCTCTGCTGCTTCCTGGTTTAAATTGGGGTCGAATCCAAAGACCTTCAATCCAAGAGCTTGAGCCATATCCACCACACGTCGTCCAGCTTGACCAATGCCTACAATACCGAGATTTTTCCCTGCCAGTTCGGTACCAACAAATTGCTCCCGGTTAAGCGGCTCCCCAGAGCGCGTTGACGCCATACTACGTGGCAGATGACGAGCCAATTGAATCAGAAGACTGAGACCAATTTCAGCTTCCACAGACGAGCGATCGCCCACCTGCTTCGACTCCAATTGCAGCAGCATAACACCCTGATTAGTAGCCTCCATAAGATCAATATCTTCACTGGGGATAGCAGCGGAGGGTACAGCTACAAGCTGAAGTTTGTTCTTGGCGCCTATTCGGAGCAGGTCACGCGGCAACTTCGTGCCTGGAGCCACCAACAGCGCGTCATAGTCCTTCACAACGGAGGTTAGGTAGTCGTCCGAAGCTGCGCGTACTTGGTCCACCATGTGGCCACGTTGAACGAGCTCCTGAACGCACGAAGCTTCGGCCACATGCTCAGGGACATCAACGCACAGAATACGACGGCTGCAATCGGTCACAGAAGCCGCAGAGGTCGTGAACAGACGCGAATACGAAGGGAGAAGCTGTGTACGACGCTGTAGAGCCGTCACGGGCTGCCGTGCGAGGAGGAGACGCTGCCACATCCAGCCGGAACTTGCGGATCTCTAGGCTATTTGATGAATAAAGGGTCTACCGAGTAGGCACTGCCTATTTTGTCCAATCATCAACAATCTAGCTCTTTAGAAAATTTCTATTAGAAATGTATCGAGCAAGAAGAGGTTATCGTCGAGAAGACTGGCAGCGTATGCCTCCTTATTTGAAGGCGGTGGTAGTCGGAACTGCAACAATTGGCGGATGTACGTGTTGGTTGGTTGATCGGTATACGTTGACAGCGTAAAGTTGACTGTGGCTACAGTGTATGTTGTGAGTCATGTGGAGACGATGCCACTCAATGGCCGATGCCGTATTATGTTCCTATCACCAGAGTATGAGGAGCGTCTAGGACAACAAGCCTATCGAGAGATCTTGAGCAGTTCTCAGCTACTGCCACCGTCTCACCCGGTACGAAGTGGTTATTTTTCTCCAAAATCTATTAAATTCCTTATGACAGTATCTATTGAAGATGTCGAAGGCAGTGGCGCGTGTTGGGCGTAAGATCGTACAGGAGACGGATGCGCCGTTCATGAAATGGACGTTCCATGTGATTGAAGCTAAAGAGCCCAACGCCTTTTGTATACCTGGAGGCAAAGTGTTCGTGCACTCGGGACTGTTCAAGGTGCTACGCAATGAGGACGCACTGGCTGCTGTCATGTTCCATGAAGCTGCTCACGGTTTGGCCAGTAAGATATTCAATAAGTTAAATCGGTGGGTTTATTACTAATTTTTTTTTTGTTTTCTGTTAGGGCATGGCGCAGAAAAGATTTCGTTCAGTTTGCTGGTTTATGGACTTCTAGCACTCATTTTTCCAGACTACGGACAGATCAGTGATTTGGTAATGGTGTTTTTTGTTAGAAGATACTACAGATCGAAGAACTGAGGGTTATTCCTTGTGTAGATGGTGAAACTGGCGGTAGATCTTCCGTTCTCACGCAAACTGGAGTTGGAAGCTGACTCGATCGGGTTACGACTGATGGCTCAAGCGTGCTACGACCCTCGCGCCAGTATTCAGATGAACACGTCGTTGGGTCAACTGGACAAAGGGTCTCAGTTCAAGTACTTCTCAACGCACCCACCCAGTGCGGAGCGAGTGCAGGCACTACGGTTCGTGTAGCTGCATGGAATTGGAAATTAACGTTTGATTTTTAATTCTTACGTATTGCTTTGTTACTGTAGAGAACAACTGCGCAATGCACTCGAAATCTACGAAGCATCCGGCTGTGGCTCGCAGAAGCAGGCCTTTTCAAAGGCCATGAAGCCAGCTTTTTCTCCTGCTGCCAATGCAACTTTTGACTGGTAGACGAGCAGAAAAAGCAACGCTTTCTACTTGTGGGCATGAAAAAGAATTGTTTCTAACATGTAGAAAGCCATTTTGGTAGCAACCGGGTAGCAACAAACTCCCAGACACTAGCCAAGATGAGTTTCGCAATGAAGAGCAGTAGTAATTTCCATCGAAAAGAGAACGGGACAGGCATCACTTGGAACGTATCATTGATCACGCCAGAAGTGTCGAGCAAGAACCAAAGGTTCACCGCCAGTACCAAGACTATCAGAATTGTGTAAATACGGTTGGTGTAGAAGGAGAGGCGGAATGGGTCTTTCAGGAAGTTAAAGGCAATGGCTACCACAATGTAAGACAGATGAACGAACAGCCAAGTCGTCGTATCCTCGTACGAATACTCTAACGCCTCCATGTCGTAGTTCTGAAAGACAATGCAATTGGGAGATACCGTCAAATCCCCGTCGTTCACGAAGGCCAGCGCGTCTTTGATGGAGCAGAACCAGTTCTCTTCACGATGCAGTACAGCGAAAGCAGCAGCAAATGCCGCGATGAATATGGTTACTTGGCCTACAATTGAAGCCACAATGCTCGACGAAAAGAGAGTATTAGGCGGCTTCTCTGCTGATAATTTGTACGTTGGGCCTGTGTACAGCATCGCGATAGAGAGACCGAGGACTATCGCCATATCGTCCCAAACGTACTGGTTGTTGGTTAGAATGAGCTCCGATCCGGCTTCAGCCCCCACATGTGCAAGAACAACAACCATACCCAATTGAATGATCGGATACAAACACATGAACTTAAAACTCTGGAATGACGTCGTCAGCGCGCATCGGCCTTCACGAAGTAGCACAGGAACATCCGAGATCGCTTTCGCTTTGCTGGTAAATGGTGCCACAATCGATGCCTCGGCACTGGACAATGCCAAACCAACATGGGCAGCTTTCAATGCGCCACAGTCATTCGTGCCATCTCCACACATCCCAACTATCAACCCTGTGTCAATCAGCTGCTCAACGATCCAAGTTTTCTGCTGGGGACGTACTCGAGCGAAAATGGGTGTTTGCTTGATCATTTTTTGGATCATTTCATTCCCACAGTCATGGCGTATTTTCTCCAAGGCAGCACCAGTAACAGCGAGATCGAAGTCCTCCATAGTTTTGCTGATACTGTTGGAATCGAACTTTTCCCACTGAGCTGATGCAGATGTTTTGACAACATCAACTGAGACGAACACGGTGTTCCCCGACGTTGCGTCCACGTCCACCACAGCAATTTTAGGTTTCAATGGCATTTCCAGCTCACGACAGACGTGAACTGCAGTCAAAGCGTTGTCTCCAGTAATGATCCGAACGTCAATTTTAGCACCATGAAGTTCATGCAGCATCGCTTTTGATTCAGGTTTGAGTTCATTTTTGAAGATCGCCAGACCTTGGAACTCGATATCACTTTCAACTTGATCGCGAAGAAGGTTATCAATAGGAAGTGCACTGGAGACGAGTTCTTTCATGCCAAGTCCGATGCAGTAGTAGCCATCAGCCGAATAGGAATGCACTATTTGCTTTAGATCACTTGGTGTGGACTTTGAAATGGCACAAAGTGCTTCTGGGGACCCTTTTACAACCACAAAGCGCTTCTTGGTGT